>OMKZ01000937.1:5493-17555 GCA_900302535.1 Neoniphon sammara
CTCAGGTGGAGCAGGGGATGGTGAGGGTGAAGGAGAAGGAGGAAGTGAGGGAGAGGGAGGTGGGAACAGAGGAGGAGGAGGTGGGGGAGATGGAGGTGGGGATGGAGGAGGAGGAGCTCAGGGAGAGGGAGGCGGGGATGGAGAAGGTACAGGTGATGGACCTGGAACAGGAGCTGGAGTGAGACCAGGAGGTGGAGCTGGAGCCGGAGGTAGAACTGGAATTGGAGCTGGAGCTGGAGCTGGAGCTGGTGCTGGAGTTGGCACTGGAGCTGGAGATGGGAAAGGGGTTGGAGTAGGCCCTGGATCTGGTTGGGCAAGTAAGAAGCCTTCCAGGAGGCCAAAGAAAGTCAAAAGTTACCCAGTGAATATCGTAGTACTAAATGAGCGTGAAGGGGTTGCCTTCAAACCCAAAGTACGACCTGTGTCTGTTTCGGAGAATCCAGATGAAAACCTGTTACAAAAGGTGATCGTTGCCTACCCAGCCACTGATACAGACTCTGGACAGCCTGCACAGAATGTTCGGTGAGCTCAACTTGCCTTTTAGTCTAATGCTCTCTTGAAGTGTGTGTGTAAGTACTGTGCATGTGTAAAACCATGATCACTTACACTGCGCATGTCTCACATGAAGAATTGTAATGTGGGCTTGAAATATTGTAGCCACACTGTGGTAAATTTTGTTTGTGGCTGTTTGCCAATTTGGCTATCAACCAAAATATTAGTCTTATTTTGTTTAAAGCAGCAAAGGAATTAAATTAATGAATTTACACTTGACATTTTAATGCTGTGATTGCTGTAATCTAAAATATAAATGTTGTTGCACTATTCTCCCACAGATACGCTAAAGGCTATGACCCTGACAACTGGATATCAATTGACCCAGAAACAGCAGCGATTAGACTTAATAAAGTCCCAGACAGAGAGTCCCCCTTCCTGGTTAATGGGACTTATCACACTAAAATACTTTGCCTAACACAGGGTGAGTTCATGGAGAGATGGGGTAGTTTTGACATTAGACAGGTGACCTCAAGAAGATTTAAGCTTTTTAAGTTGGGTGATGGTATCATGAATCAGAGAGGACTCAAGTACAGAATTACAGAGCAGAGGCAGGAATGAGGTGAAAACAGTGACTTTACAGTGACTTTAGGATACACTGGCTACACAGTCCGTTCCAGTAGTCAAAACCAGAGATAAAACCAATCAGGCTGAGGTACAGAATCATCAGGCAGAAATCCAAAACAGGTAAGCAGGCAAGAGTCAACATTCATGGTACAGCAAATGAAACAGACAGGTAGGATGCAAAGCAGGCAAAAGCATCAACTATGATCTGGCAAACAACAGAGGCATACTGACTGATATAAATACTAGAGAGGTAATGAGTAAACAGGTATCAGGTGTGTGGCAGAATGGGTGGGCTGGCAGATGATAGGCTGATGGGTGATGCAGAGGGCGTGTAGTTGGGTGCGGCAGGCGTATTGGAGGGAACAGCTGGCAGACGTAGTAGTAGTAGTTTTGGCCTTCAGACATGCATACATACTGAGCAAGAATTCTCAGCATTGCAAGAATTTTCAAGGAACAATACAACACACAATGTTTGAGTTGCAAGGTTACTTGCCACTGTGAGACTTACAGATATTGTCCTTTTCTGCTGTTGCACTTTTTGTATGTTTCTCTGGATAAGGGTGTCAGATAAATATGTAATGTAAATGATATGTCTCCCACAGATATTCCTCCTAAGACAGCCACAGGGACAATAGCGTTACAGGTGGGAGATGTAAATGATAACTGCCCCATGCTGACGAGCAACCTGGAGTATGTTTGCTCAGATACCAAGGTGGTCAACATCACAGCAAAGGATGAGGATGGTGACCCTAATGCAGCTCCTTTCTTGTTCATCCTTGTCCCTGAAAACAAGGGGGAGTGGAAGGTTGAGCCCCTCAATGGTATGAAGAGTTCTCCAGCACCACTATGTTTTATCTCTACTAGCCAATAATATACTCTAGCTCAATAAGTTTGGATATGTTAACATGTCCACTGGAGATGTGAAATATGGGATCAAATCTTACTTACGTTCAAACAGAAAGTGAGATGTAATTTTGCCTTGCAAGAAAGGGATGATATAACCCTGGTTGAATATTTTACACCCTGTCCTAACAGCAAGCATAGCAAGTGTGCATAAATGAAAAAAAAAAAAAAAAAAAAAAAACCTGTACACTCTCATTATAATCAATGAGTTTGTCTAGACAGGTTGCGAGCGTAGTGTGACACATGACGTCTTTCCCCAAAACGTTAATGGACGCCTGGTGTCTATTTTTGATGCATCACATCAGCTGCTCTACTCTCTCCTCCAGCAAGACAACAAAAAAAAGACATATATATGATCCCTCCTCTGAATTTTATAAGGATGTGAGAAATTAGTTAACTGATGTACAATTGTAGTCTAATAAATAATTGTTAATAGCAAGTCAATGGAAATAAGACATACTCTTGTTTATAGGTCTACTAATGCCAGTGAATTTGTTTCAGAGCATAAAAAATATATAAAATAAGACATACTTCTGTTTATAGGTCTACAAATGCCAGTCAATTTGTTTAACAATATTAAAAAATATAAAGAGTGAGTTAAAGGGTTTAGGATATGCTACTCGCTCGTTCTGTTATGTAAGTTACATAAATTGAGTTTGGAACATCTGTCATGGCGCATCTGACATGGCTGTCTACACTAAAGCTTTGATCGGGCCCAAAAATTAGGCCCGGTCCCTAGCCCGAAAAAATTCTGTCCGAGCCTGTCCCAACTGGACCTACAACAAGCTGCATTGGGCCCAAGCCCAGGCTGGACAAATTTTTTAAAATGTATTTATTTATTTCAAATAAAGTGGGCATGGCACAGATAATTACTGGCTATTATTATCATTATTATTAGTAGTAGTAGTTGTAATATTAGTAGTAGTAGTAGTAGTAGTAGTATGTTGTTGTGAGAAACATCAGTAGGCTATTTACTTATCTTTACCTGCTTCATACAGATCAGCAGCTTTTAATCATCATCATCCCTTGATTGGTTTGAAATGGTCAGGTGGGAACAAATCTTTCAATTAAAACTACATACATTTCCATGATGGAAAAGTAACCTATCACTATAAATCGCAACTAAATAACCTACCTCTTGTACTATCAACCTCCTGACTGAGGACAGGGCTGGGGCTTTCTTTCATTTCCTTTAAAGAATGACAAGATTTTCCTCTGCATCTTGAGCTGGAGGTATCAAATGGAATTCAGTGTTTTGCTAATTATAACCTGTAGTACTGGTAGTAAAAACTGTTTTCAGTTCAATGCCATAAGATTCACACAGCTCTCCTTTACTAATATGTAACAGGACGCTATGCTATCACAAGTCTCGACAAGCTAGTGAGCCTGAAGGTTAAACAACCGCATTGAGGGATAGTTAACTTTAGCTGGTACTAGCCAAGTATCTTGCAAAGCAAACTATGCTTTTCTTTCTCAAATACAGTTAAGTTTGTATAACCAATTACACTTAATTTTCAAAAGTTCAAAAAAGGGATCGATGTTCTACTAACCATGTCAGCAACACACTGTTAAGCTTTAGCCTATATCTCCTCCAGCACTGATCATAGGGAAAAGGTGTGCGTGACTTTTTGAGGTATGATCTATGACATAATTAGACGAATACGTTTGACTCATTATATAAAATGATAACTATGTATTATAAAAAAAATAATACTAAAATAGAATTATAAAAAATCCAGATTTAAAAAATCTGGGGGGCACATGCCCTCCATCGCAGAGTACAAAAAAAATTATGTCCTGCTTGTAATTACCACGAGGAGGCTGACATTAACATTTTTCACTATGGTCAGATCTTATTTATGATAAATCTGACATGATATGAATGCAGCATGATTATTGTTTTTCAAAATAACCCTGTTCAAATGTGTGTTTAAAAGAGAAAAACATGATTACTTATTTTGGGCTTCAAGAAACTGACAAGTTGTTTGTTTTGGTCTCCTTTAACAGTCTGGGTTGCTTGTTTCTCTCTTGAGATCTGGCAACTGCGGTATAGTCCTGCTTGAAGATGACAGGCTTTTGCTTTTCAATGTCCAGCCGATTTCTTATTTGCGTTGATGTTTCAAATCTGTCTCCTGGTTGGGTTTTAGCAACCCTAGCCTAGTTTCACATTAACAAGGCACACCATTCAGTGTTAACACTGCTTGGATATGCTAGCTAATCATGGAAATCATAAATACCAGCATCCCCACCACTAGGCTACCAGAGTTCTTGGCCAGGCTTTTTATAGTCAGGGTGTGATAATCCTTGTGAAATATAGCATAAATTACAAAATTCATGCTAATATACTGCAAGGTTGAGCATTTTTCATTATCAGTGTTAATTGGTCTGCTGTGAGTAATGTATCATGCTCCCAACACTTGCTCAACACAAATGTAGAAGTAAACTGGACTTCAAGGCAGTAATAAAAACACGTTGCATCACTTGGGATGAGAAGAGAGCACACCTACTCACTGAGCACTCAGTTCCTTAGAAAACTTTAAAAAAGAAAGATGTGCATAATGGTCTTGGGGAAGAAGCTGGTAATGTATGATGTATTGGCTGAAGGGTAAGGGCAAGTCTTCAAGGTCACAGCCTCAGCCCCAGTCCCAGAGCAAACCAAAATGCACAATGGATGAACACATGCTAGGTAGAACTATTGTTCATTTAATATAATGTCAACCTGTAGTACCCAATAGGGAAACAGGGAAGTGTAGAAATCTTACTGGCTGATCGCTTCTCGGCCTTTTGGCTAAGACTGCAATCACCTGGTAAAAATTCTTGCCTGTCGTGGCATTGATTGTTACCAGCGCTTGGGAGGACATTTTAAGAATTTCCCAGCTTGGGATCAATAAAGCACATCTATCTATCTTTCCATCTATCCATCTATCTGTCTTGATGGACAAGGACTGAAAAAAGTTCAGTTGTGGCCAAGTTCTCTTGGACGCAAGCCTGATGACTTCACACTGACAGTGTTTCCCTGGTAAATCAAACTTCTTGATTGCATTCCTCACAGTGTGGCACACAATCTATCTCCTCCTTCGCCTGCTTCTAGATACTGGAGCATCCCTCAGGCGTCTCCGACCATTGTGGCCCGGCTACTACAAGGTTTCCCTTATCATCCAGGACCAGCAGGGAATGGCCTGCCCAGAGTCTCAGCACTTTGAACTACAGGTCTGCTCCTGTGCTGAGGGAGAGACGTGCAAGGTGGAAAATGGTCAAGCAGCTTTTCTAAAGGACACGTCATCCACATTTGGAGCTCCTGGAATTGCAGCCCTAATTCTGGGAATTCTGACACTGTTTTGTGAGTATGAAGTGTGTTAGCATGACTTGGAAATCATGCCCTAAAATATCCCATGCTCTTGGACTAGGGTTCAGGCAATGAGTTTTTGTTGGTAAATAATTTACAGACACTGATGGACTGAATTTGTAGATAGCCAATATTTTGTGCCAATATTCTGTATATATTCACTGTGTATTGTATTTGGTATGGTAATGACTAAATTAATATAGTCCTCTACGTTTTATGCATTACCAGTGCTTTAACTTTACAAAAGTATTTGAACATCATTGAGAAAGTATTTCCAGCAATCACACTTCTGTGGAATCTAATGAAACTGTCTCATTAGAATCAACTCATATTAAGAATTACTCTGATATGTATTGATCAGTTCTACAATATGTATTGAATAGATATGTCAAATAAATGCATTAATTTAGATTAATTATAAAAATAATAACACTTTAAATTTTATGGCCCTGACCCTGTGCGTCGCACAATTCAAATCAGTCAGTGTGGTAGTTGTGCATGTACAGCCACAACATGAAGGAAGCAGATGACAAAACTCTGCTTGGCTCTCTGAATTTCTATTCAATGCTTTACTCATGTGCCACAATAATATAATGTTTTTGAGTTGAAATATCTTAATTTGTGGGCTTTTCCAAGCTAATATTGTTATATGTGATTGTTTGATTAATTCAGTTAATCAACATTTCATGTAATTCAGTTGATTAAAATTTTTATGGATGATTTTAAAAGAATACTTCAATGTTTTGGGCAAAATACCATTTTCCCAGACTGAGACAAGATGTTTGATACCATTTTCACCCCTGTACGTCCACTGCTACAGTTCCTATGGGTAGCATTGTGTGTTAGCTTAACATAAAGACTTGAAGTCTACAGGAGTCATTAACCTAGCTCCATCAAAGTGAAAAAATAAAGCAACTCTTAAGCTGTCTTAAGCTACAAAGTGTGACATGTTCATTTGAAATACACATTTTGGAATTTTATTTAAAAAAAAAAAAAAACGAGAGTTGTCTTAGGAGAAGTTAGATGGCAGGAACTATAGTGGTAGTAACTACAAGGCTGTTCACTATTCACTATATAGTGTTTGTCATTTGGTGAACTATTTGGGTAACAAGTGAATGGTGTTTTGGACACTACAGGAAAAATAATTTGCTAAAAAAAAATGTACCAGTTATTCACGTGATGCACACAAGTGCACCAAAGTCGACAGGATTTTATTATTATTATTATCGTTATTGTTGTTGTTGTTGTTAAATTTCAATACTACATGTAGGCCGTTCACAATAGAGCAATAACAATTACACGAGAGAACACCAGCAACTATGGAAAAAAACAGAGGAATATTTAAATAAAAAATAAATAAAAGGCTGTATATTCAGTGTTTTGATTGCTTTTATATAACTAGAGAAATTGTTGCTAAATATTATAAGCATTTCTGATATAGCTAAAAAATATTCTCATTAGGAGAAATATATTTGACTCAGCTTGCTAACACTCACTTTAGAAAAAAAAACCTCAGCAACTCAGGTGATATCAATATTAATTTCCCATTCGTCCTGACCATGCCTGACCCTCAACATTGCCACAGAGGAAAAAGTACTGATTATAATGTTTACATTATAATGTTTCATGATTATTTGTGTGTACTGTGTGTTTTTGTTTTGTTTTGTTTTGTTTTGTTTTTATTTTGGAGCTGTATTATTCCTCTGAGCTGACAGGCTACATTTGTTGGAGGAAAATCTGCTGTTTCCATCCATCGGACAAACAGAAGAGCTGTTTGTTTACTGGACATATTTGGCCCACTAGTATATCATATCTTGTCCCTTGTTGGCTAATGATTCTTCTTCTTTGGTGAGACACAAGGGCATTGCATTGTGGGATAGATCTGACCAATATAGTGACCATCGGTTCTTCACTACATTTTGAGGCGCATTGTGGGTATATTCTAGTGGACTACATAGTGAATGAAATTTTCAGTCGTGAATTCGGACACTACATCAAAATGGCCAACACACTATATAGTGTACTATATAGTGAATAGTGAGCCATTTCGAATACAGCCTATAACCGGTGAACACGTTTTCACCTGTTGTAGTTCCTACCATCTAACTTTTCCAAAGACAGCTCTTTTTTTAAAAAATTCCAAGATGTGTATTTCAAGTACATATTTTGGATTTTTTTTACATTGTGTAAATAAGACAGCTTAAGAGTTGCTGAGTTACAGTATTCCTTTAATGAAAGATCAGTGTAACCCTATACAGAATAACAGGACTAATGTATGTAACTATAATGTGTTACACTTGATATTTCTGGAAGTGCTATTACTTGCATTTTTTTAACTGCTAAATGAACTTCACCAAATATGGGTGAAAGTAATATTTTGGCCTGATTGTTGGTTGTGAATTTCAGTTGTAGGTCTCTTACTGATGACCTGCTCATGTGGATCTTTGCCAAGGACCTTCGCTGAACTTCCTTTTGATACCAGAGACCACTTGATCTCCTACCATACAGAGGGCCAAGGAGAGGACAGGGTAAAAAAAAAAATACATGGAAACAGTGAGAGAAGATCCTTCTTAATTTAAAGAACAAAACATGATACAACAGTGTACTTGATAAGTAAGCCTGGTATTGGGATACCTTGGAAATTATTTCGTTATTTTCTTCACAAAACAGTTTGAAGTCAAAATGTGGGGAAACGTTGTTTGGGTTTCAGTTTGTTGTGGTTTTCATGAGCTGAAACCTAAATAGCCTCATTGTCCCTACCATTAACCTACAGTATTTTTTTGATCAATCTTTAGCGGTGATTAAACAAATATCCATTGTGTAATAAGCTTTCTGGTGGAGAAAATTTAAAAACCGAACTTTAAAATGTCACCAATTGCAGTTTTAGTTAAACATTTCTCAGAGGCAGACAGAATGGGCAGAGCCAACAACTACAGTTTACAACAAACTAGCAAAGCTAAATGGCAGTTTAGCTTTATTTTTAATCTTGACAGGTCAGCAGTATGGTTGTGCAGACATGTTACTATTTCCATCAGCAAGGACAAATAGGATGATGATCAAGATCATTAGCTAAAAGAAGGTCCAGGCAGATGCACCTACATGGACCCACATTTCACTCCACCTCTACCTGGCCCTCTAGGCTATGTTGCTTTTTAAATAATTATTTAGAGCAGCATGAGCTTTCCAGGTGATTTTTTTGTGTATGGTATTGATGAGTGTTTTCTTTAATGATTTACTGTCAGGATTAGGGTTAGAGACCGCTTTCAGTAATTGTAAACATTTCCATGCACACAGTAATATCATTGCAGCTAATATTGTGGTACATTTCAGCAGCAAAACTAAAAACTATAAACTTGACAGGACAGAGGAAACTCTCCAGGGGAAATTTAGCTACAGAAATAATTTTTTTAGACAGTTCTGATAGAGCTCAGCTCAGGCTTGCTTTCCTCCAAACAGTTTCACTGTATGAACCTGGACTGTGTGTGACCTTTTTGGATGTGTAGAAATAATCATTGAAGTTACACAGCTGTGCCTTGTGCAAATGCGCACAGTGTTGGACCTAACGTGTTACAAAGTAACATGTTACTATAATTCCACTATTTTTGGCGATAACGAGAGATGTAACCAAGTACATTTTATAATTAAATAACGCAATTACAGTTACTGAAATTTAAATGGGCTCATTACTTGTTCCTTTTCTTGCATAAAAATAGCAGGCTATTGGACAACTCCAGAGGATAGCTGACAACGCAGCCTATTCCCCCAATTTCCTGTTTACAATCTAACGTCACCTGACCTTCAGGTAGTGCAATGAATGAATCAATATCAATCGATCAGTCAATCAATCAATCAATCAATCAATCAGTCAATCAATCAGTCAATCAATCAATCAACAGCATTAGACTAGCCCAAACAATGGCTGGCAGTTCAGGCAATGTGAGCTTGCTGTCAGCTTGAAACGGGTTGGCCATCTTCTTTCGTTGGGCTACCCTAAGACCTTGAGTCCTCAAAGACAATTAGTCCATGCACGTCCCATCCACATCAAGTTCACAGTGATTATAAATCAACTGCACATACATTCAACACACTTCCTTTAAAAATAAGTCCAGTGCTCCTGTAATAATCGATTTAGTTAAAACATGCCAAGCCAGGCTAAAAACTCTTAACCACCATGCTTAGTTGCCAGTGCACATGTGGAGGTGCTTACTCCAAAGGCATCAGCTCCATTCACTTGCTCCACTCCGCTTCAGGTCAATCAGGCTCTCCCTTGCCTGCTGTAGAAGACAGTTTTTATAGGGAGGTACACCCACCAACACACCAATGGGATTACTTCAATAATTGGGTCCAAATAACTGGCAGCTGAGCAGGGAGGGTAGTCTCCACTCCCACACCTCACCTGGGTGTGGTTAGTGTCACACACACACACACACATACTGGCCTTCTGATTAGAAATAAAAAAGCATGCAATGTCAAACATAAAACAAACAAACCAAAAAAAAAAAAAACAGTGTGTGGCATGGGGGTTTCCTCTCAACTTCCTGAGTCACATTTCATAACAGATATATGGACATTATTTTTCCCTCCTTGACATCAAGGACAAAAATATACTGGTGAGTTGTAGCCTATGTGCAGGTGTGAGAACTTTATCCACATCAAAAAATAGTAGGCCTAATTGAAATCTTCTGAAGCACCTGGTAAAACAACAAGCTACAAAGCTAATTGCAAAAGTCTCAACTCTCCTTTGTTTTTGTTTGTTTTGATGGCCAATAATATTCCAAAATTACAGCCAAGTAGAACTACTGGATATTTAATTTTCAGTGTATCTACGTGATATAGCGGTTGTTTCGTTGAAGCGTGTTTTATTCAGTAATTTTTCCGTTTTTTTTTTTTTCCAAAAATTTTTCCGAACCTCAAAATTATTTAAGAGTAGGCTACCAAAGACTGTCAGCTGCCTGCCTCCAGCTTGCTGGAGATTGGTGCCCCTGAATCTGAATGAAAAGAGCTCCCGCATGAGCTTGGACTCTTGTCCCTGAATCAGAATAACAGAGTTCACTGGACACTCCACACCACTGATGTACTGTGTATTAACTCCACACCCGGCAATGCAAGGTGGTCGCAGAAGTGCCGTCCATGACATGAATTACTCCTGAACACATAGTTAGCCTATAATTTACTTTTTCCAAACAAAACATGGTATAGCTTGAAGAATCTAACAATCTGCACTTACAGTGCAAAATAGAAAAACACATTTTTTTCTTATGTTTAACGTAAATATCCTTGTTTGGTTTGACAACTTAAAACTATTCATAAGTACATTCTCTCCCTTGCAAAATGTTTCAGTTATTAGCCAAACGGTTTAACTGCAAAAATGCTATTGAGAAAAAAAAAAAAGAAAGAAAAAATACTTGTGTAAGAACGGAATAAGAAAGTTCTAAAAAGTTTATTTTCATCTACAAACCAAACTGACTATATTCAACATGTATATGGTCAAAAAAGACGCAGGTTTTAAAAGTAAATTTACATTTTATTGTACATTATTTATAAGAACACATCTATTTACTTTTTCCATAAGTGGGAAGAACAATCTATTCCAGTGGCACTATTTTCTCTACAGTTTTGACATGTAAATATCCTTGTTTGGTTTTTGCTCAGAACCATTTCCAATTCCATTCTATCCCTTGAAAAACTTCAGTTTTTAGCCAAAATGAAGTGTTTAACTGCAAAAACGCTAAAAAGTGTTCTCAGTCTGTGTAATACAATCTATGTATAATCTATGATATTATGGTTGGAGTTACACACACTCCCTGAAATGGCTACACTCTTGTAATTGTGGATCAGAAGTAGAAGGAAAGGGTCTCAAAAGGCAAAAATCTTTGGAGGAACCAGACAACTTACAGAGAGGCATTATGTCCATTCAAACTGAGGGCACGTACCCCTCAATTTTTTGAACTCTGCTTTTCTTACATAAAAAATGAATTCAACTGCAATCACGGCATAGACAAGTTAGTACAGTACAGGCACAAATCCTCACAAAGGCTTTAATTTTACAGATACCACCACCCAAGGTTAGGGTTAGGGTTAGGGACCCACATTTCACTTCACCTCTACCTGTCCCTGTAGGCTGCGTTGCTTTTTTAATTATTTCGAGCAGCACAAGCTTTCCAGGTTATTTCTTTATTGTGTGTTGTATTGATGTATGAGTGTCTTCTTTAACCATTTACTTTAAAGATTAGAGAGGCTGCTTTCAGAGACTTTCCATATACAGTAACATCCCTTCAGCAAACATTTAAGCAGCACAACTAAAAACTGTAGTTACAAACTTGACAAGACAGAGGAAACTCTCTGGGGAAACAGAATCAAACTTTTAGCTTCTGAAATAATTTTTTAGACAGCTCTGATAGAGCCCAGCTCAGGCTTTATCAGGAGGACGGCTGCTTTACTCCAAACAATTTCACTGTATGAGCCTGGACTGTGTGTGTGTGTGTGACCTTTTTGGATGTATAGAAGTAATCATTTAAGTTACACAGCTGTGCCTCATGCGTAAATGCACACAGCGTCTCTCTTAATGGGGAGAAAATTATTTTTAGGAGCTAAAGGTTTGATTCCTTTTCCCCTGGAGAGTATCCTCTGTTCTGTCAAGTTTATAACTACAGTTTTTAATTTTGCTGCTTAAATGTTCCAAACTAACCCTTAT
>OMKZ01000940.1:0-10009 GCA_900302535.1 Neoniphon sammara
GACATACCTATATCACCCTTACCTGCTCTATTCTACAGCTGCACAAATAACCCACTTTGGAGGTCGGGACAACAATGTATATCACAAGACTTGTTCATCAGAGAAGCGTGTTTCTTCCTAAACAAGTGTAGGTCAATTCAAATAAGAAATGATACTCTATTTCAGCAATCTTCAAGTTTTTATTTGTTTACAAAGTTAAGATTGCAATTTGATATATTCCTTCCTTTAATGAGTAGAAAACCTTTTTAACGAATTAGTCGAAAGGCACAATTTTTTACAATATATACATTTCGATCTAAATTATAAATATATAGAAAACAAAAGCACAACCCAGAATAAAAGTGCTGAACACATTTTTTTTACAGAAAAAATAGGCTTTGTTTAAAAATACATACAATCAGTAGCATGTTTTTTGTTTCATTTTTTGTTAGCAATAAATTATTTGAATGTGATAACATTTTTATAATATGCAAAAAGTGGGGAAACAAGGAAGATGGCTACAGTATACACATAGAAATCCATCAAAAGATCAGGAACATAACAAGCTTGCAACTCTGTCATAACCAACAAGACAACAGTAACTTGATTATGCCATTCTTAGTGCAAAATGATAAAAATGACTACAGCCATAACTACACTAATCAACAAAGTAACAGGGTTAAAACAAATGAAGATTTTTTTTTCTCAAACTGCAGGTCCATATTATTTCCCTCAGATGCATAAAGCTTTACTGTGTGACTGTATAACACAAAGGGGAGAGGCTAATCTTTAGTATACTGTCTGACATCTCGGAATGTGCCTGACAAGGAATATTAGAAGCAAAATGAAAGAGGGAAACATGGAAAACATAGAAAAACATGCAATAATTGTGGTCTGCAATTAAAAGAGAAAATCTGTCATAGTGATGGAGGGGTTAAAGACTTTGATAAATTGCACATATCAGTATAACTCAGGTGCAAATCTATTCAAAATCTATGTCAGCCTTAACACGGATTAACTGTCTGTTAACTGCAAAACAATTAAAAAACTGTCCAGAGAAAATAATAATAATGTTCCTTAAAAAGAAACAGCCTTTGATCTTTGCCCTAAGAAGGCATAAACACTTAGAATCACTGACATTTTCACAACAATGACAAATAACAAACCCATCACATTAAGTCTATAACATAAAAAATACAGCAAAAGAGTCACAGCACAGAGTGAAGAAAAAAAATAGCAATCAAATGTATTGGTTAGTTTCACCACTGTTAAAAGGGAAAATGATATATTTCTACTAAGCCCCCACCCACCAATACACCTCTTTAAGGTTTCTTCCTGAGATTGATAAAAGATCAGATATCTTATAGCCAGTAACTTCAGGGGTCTCTGTGGAATACTTTGGTATCTCTCTGCAAACTGAAGGCCTGACACAGACTGTACAAGTTGGAGAAACAATCCTACTTGAGAAAAACAAAACCGAAATGAGCAGAAACAAGACCAGATGCTGTACAGAAGTACAGAACAGTGCAATCTTATTTGGTGGCAGGTTACAATAGACTTTTGTGTTTTTGTTTTATAGTAATCTTGAAAACTAGAAACTTCCCTGACCAAACTTTAACTACGGTAATAAGATAACATATCTAAAAGCTAAATATCCCTTAAATATAAATATCAATATCAATAATAATAACTTTCATAATAACAATGATGATGAAAACATCAAGAACACATTGCTTTCATCCCATGACAATGTTTTATACAAAGGTACATATTTCAGTTCTTTTTAACTAATAAACTATGAAGCACAACAGAAGAAGAATCCAATTCATACCATGCAAAGGTAATCGCAAAGCTTTGCTGTTGTTGAGCGTAAACAGTACTTAGGCTTTTTCTATTTCTTAACAAATGTAGAATCTGGTTTTATTGCTTTTTGATAATTTGAACTTATCCAGGCATTTCGTCATGAACCAACTACAGTGCATTTATTTCACACAAAGATGGCCAGATCTCACAGGTTTTCAAATATATACTATCTTATACAGTGGATATAAAAATATACTAGATTTCATTAGATGAAATGGAAACCCATTAAAATAGACTTTTGCTTTCATTTGAATTCCTCCTCCATAAAGAATGGAGAAAACGCCTACAGTCAGATGTATGTAGTTTGTTGAGGCTTAACCACAATTACTGTTATGATCAAAGCAAACACTGCTTTGAGAAAGTATTATTTTCCACCTGCACTACCAGTTTGTTTCAGCTTTTAGTTTTAGTGCTTTGTCAGAAATTTGTAGGCATATGTTGTCACCTTGATTTTTCTGGTGTCCGAGTTGAAAAGAATTATTTAATGGGATTTCATTTCAGTCCTCAAGACAATAAAAACTAAAAGATGCCAAAGTGTGTAGCAATTTTTGATATCCACTGTAATGACGGACTGAAAACAGTTTTCCATACCAATAATTGTCAAAACGATACAAAAACAGACAGAACAACGCACTCCAGACTTTCCTGAGAACTTCAAAATCAAAGCAAACCAGGGTGTCACATCACTAAATGTTATCATCGGCATAAAAAAACTAGTGGGTAGTATTTTTTTTTTTGACACAATTTAAACCCATTCTGCTCATTAGATTTATCCATGCAACATCAGTCCCACACTGACCCCGAGCACTCTGCCTATCAGTTGGGACAGAAGGGGAACAGACGAAGGAAAAGACTGCTGCTCTACTAAAGGACAGGTATGGGCTCCACAGATAAACATACCAACACATACAGGCTTAACAGGGGCCATTAGTTATTCCTAAAAACCCACACCAAGCATATTACAACACCAACAACTACTGACTGAGGGGCTACGAGTCAAATACAAATATATCATAATAAATTAAGATTAAAACCAACAAATGCTCAAGAAGTACAAATCTATACATTAGGCCTATATGGGTTTTTAAAGACTGCATTTTTAGTAGATTTCTCCAAAGGCACGGTTTGCAACAGCAGACTGCTCTTCCTCTCCCTTCCTCCTCACACTAGTGTTCATACAAGCAGGAAGAGAAACAAGAGGGGCATGTAGAAGAAAATGAAAACTGAGGCATTTCATGGCTAATTCGCTTAATTAACTCATCTGTTTTTTTCTGTCTTCCAGTTCAACACTTTCTTTTGAATGAAACCTTTGTTTCATTCAAACTAAGCTGTGTACATATCCTTGATATAATCAAGACAAATGGCCATGGAGCGAATTAAAAGAGAAGCAAACTCACAAAATGTATGGTTATAACTGGTGAAAGGCATTTAGGTTCCAGCAACTTTACCCATCATACCACATATAACCAGCAGGGGGAGGTGTTTTCTTGGTAAAAAAATATTCTACAAGAATTACCCCCATGAATGAGCTCTATTTGTACATTTCACAAAATCATGAGGGTTTTTCAAATGGCAAAATCATGCTTTGATACAGCTGCCTTTCACTGTCAAGGGGACACTTTGGTGTAGAAATCTGATATCATTCAAGCCCCCTATCACCTTAACAGTCACTCCAACATCAGGACCAGTGACTGTGACCCTGGAAGGTGAATGCTACAGATGGAAAAGAGAGAGGGGTGAGCCGAGTGCAGGACGAGACAGGACAGGCAGTGATGTGACTATAGGCCCTGAGGGGAGTGGGAGCAGGTCCAAGGGTGCGTTCACAAACAGCAGCGAACAAGACACAATCTGCTTGAAAAAAAAAAGAAAAATAAAATAAAATAAAACCAAATAAAGGAGTCCAGGTGAGCTGTTGCTAAGCACCATCTCAGTCTGGTTGCCGGTACTGAATGACAGATTTGCGGTCAGGTCCACTTTGTAGCATGTTGTTCAGAACCTCACGGAAGTTGGGAGCATCAGAGCTACAGTGGCCATTGGGTAAGGGCAGAGAGTCTGACGGGGGGAGGAGGCAGGGGGAAGAGAAGAGAGAAGAGGAGGGTGTGTTGGAAAAAAGAGAAGCAGAGGAAGATGTTGGGATGAGGGTAGATGCAGAGAGGAGGCCAGTGGAGATGTGAGACACCGGGTTGTTTGAGACAGGAGGGGTGGAAGGAGTGGAAGAGGAGGAGGTAGAGGACGAATGGTTGGCTCTCTGAGACGTCAGTTGGTATGGCTGGGGCAAGTCTAAGAAGTCTAAAAAGTCCGGTTGGTGGTTGTTGACGAGTAAGTTCTGGTTCTCCTGCTGCTGTCGGGCCTGCAGATGCTGCTGCTGCTGCTGTTGCTGCTGCTGCTGTAGCAAAAGAGACGGCGGCTGCTGGATTTGTGCAGTGTGCTGGGCGTTCAGCGCGCTCCGAGAGATCAGAGACTCAAGACCAAAGTCGTCTCTGAACGCCCCAGAGTGTCCGGTCAGAGTGTCCAGACACAACCCAGCCTCTGTGCTGTCTGGGGAGGGGGATGGTGAGCTCACTGTCAGGTCCAAGATCTCATCTAGAGGATTTTTGGAGGAGGTGGCAGCGGCGGCAGACAGTGTGGTTTGAGGATGGGGATGTGAGGGGCTCTTAAGAGGTGAAAATGAAGATAAGAAGGGCTGGGGAGGAAACTGTGAGAAATGGGGGCTGAGGCCAGCATGGCTAGGGAGAGGGCCCTGGTTGGTGGTGGGAGTGTTGGTGATGTTGTTCGGCCGGTTGGTCTGGGTTCTTTGCTGGGTTTGGTTGTGGTTTCTCTGTAAGGACAAGAGGGTTAAGTTCTGGGAGGCCCGCTGTAAAGTGGACTGCGTTTGGCCCTGGGCTCTCTGTAGCGTTAATTGGGAGAAGCTTGGGATTTGAGTCCTTTGAAGAGGGTTTTGATTCAGTTTCTGGGTGAGGGACTGGTTCTGGGCCAGAGATGGGGTGAGAGACTGGGTGAAGATGGGGTTCTGGCTGAACAGATCGGCCAGGAGGCATTTGTGGGTCTGCTCCAGTTTCCGCTGGCGCTCCTCAGCCAGCCGCTGTTCCATCGCCTGCTGCTCCTTCTCCTTGCGCCTCCTCTTCACCTCCTCGTCCATCAGCACCAGTTCATCACGCACACGGGACACACAGTTCTCTGGAATCTTGATACCTGGGGAAGTTGTAAAGTGTAAAGTGTTATTACTGAAAAAGCGGACTTGACAATTCAGTACACTTCTCCAAAATGGTAGTGCTGTGATGTTTCTAATGCTTTCAATAGTGTCATTTAGCGTCACTTTGTGCACAAAGGGAAACACAGATTAATATGAATTCATAGGAGACATGGGGAGAGTGAGCAATTTAATTTCCTCATTTTGTAATAAAGATGCTTCATAATATGTCACCTCCATCATGTTTTACCAGCAAAATATAGATGACTGTTGTTTCTTCTTCATTGATCTTAAAGTATGAACTCACTCTTGTACTTTGATCAAAGCATCTTTGTTTATAATGGTTTTATACAGTATCATTATGATGTCCAGGTCTGACAGAAATTCTAAAAGAGTGTACAAATTGTGTATTGTGTTAGTTCACAGGAAATAATTTGTCCCAGGGGGCTGTACTGACCAACTTGCTTGTTATGCTGTTTGGTTTTGAGGCGAACAATCTGCAGGATGCTGGAGCTGGTGATGTCAGACACCACATCGGCTACACGCTTCCACACACGCAGCAGTGCGCCACACAACATGTGGTACTGACGAAGGCGCATGCCCTGCAGACACTCCTGGCCTTCCTCAATCTTCTTACATTTCCCATTCCTAGAGAGAGGGGGGTGAAAAGAAGGAAAAAGGAATGGAAAAATACAAGTTAAATCTTTTACACACATAAAAGAGTTGTATCACACACCTCATCTACTCAAGGCCCTTTTACTCCATTTTGGACTAGAGAAATATGACAGATACACTCACTGCCAAAGAGTGAAGACTTGTTATTCATCTGTGAGATGCACTATGCTAGCAGGGATTGGGTTGGAAAACAAATTTTGGATCGAGCTCTAAATATCATGTTTCTCTTTTAAAATGTCCATTAGGTCACACTGTCCATCACATTGAGCTCCTAGTTTGTCATATACTGCACTTTTTTTGCCTGGCAGATTTAGTTCAGTGCATAAGTAGCTGTTTACACATCTGATTCACAAAGTTGCACAGCAAGTAAGCAAACACCTCACATCTTAGGTTGTAAAGTTGTACGATAGGTTGTCAAACTGACCAGTTACCAAGCTTGCACTTTCTCAGATGTGCTCCATTTTATCAGACTTTTTAAATATAGTGTTCAGACATCCAATATTAGGTGCACATATGAAACTCTGAGGCATTTCTATGTGAGAATAGTTCTCAGGTGACCTGCAAATCTTTAGTCATGACATCTGACCCTGTCTGAATAAGTGCCAGCCTGATCATATCTATCTGTGCCATTAACCCCTGGGGAGAATGAAGATTTCTAATTACCAATTGGCATGGCTACACTTCTTGAAGGAGAAGGTGAACTGGTTCTCCCAGCTGTCCTGGGCTTCCTCCGGAGTCACCTGAAAAGGAGAATATAACACCACAATCAGCCAGGAACTCACTACATCCACAATACACTGCAGCAGCAGAGCGTAACACTCAGGACAATGGACATCCTTGTGATGCACAAGACAAAAATATAAAACCTAAACAATACGCTATCAGAACACTAAAGAAAAGGTAGAGAGTCAATCTCATAATAAAGGATCTTTTGTTTATTCCCAACCACAAGTGACATTAAGGTTTGTTCTGTTCATTAACTGTTCATTGTATCTAAGGAGGATGTGAATATTGCACTCAGTGAGCATATGGTGAAGGGCCATTAATCATCTCCCACTTCTTCATGTGGGAAAGGACAAGAGGTATGGCTTAAATCAAAAGCATAAACAAAGGGGAATTTAAAGAACCCCTTGAGCCATACTTTTAATCCTGAGTTATGTTGCTCATGCTCTTACTAATGAGTTTAGAGGCCTATAATATATTGCCACATCTTACAGTTCTCGAGTGCCTTGAGTATTCTCTGATTCGTTACTGTTAAATGTCCACAAGGGGGCACTTGATACCATAAAATTCAGAAAGTCCAACAACAATCACTTTGTGGGAATTGTACCAGACCTAAAAATGTCCATCTAGGTCTTCCTTCAATCTTTCCCAGTGATCATCAGAACAACTATGTTGATACACTAATATACTATATATAAGTGTAGATACAGAGAACTATTACCCTGACTGCTTTTGTCAACACACAGAGAAACGGGCCCTCACCTTCCGGTAACGTAGCTGCAGGCTGTCCAGGCTCTCAGGGTGGGCCTGTTTGCCGATGTTGGGCTTGTAGACAATGAAGTTTTTGCCTCGGCCTTGCTCAGCTAGCAACACACATGGGTGGTTACCTCTCAGCTGCAGGGAGGAAGTACAAGTCAGTGATATGAAGAGAGTGATTCTATTTTTGAGATGTGCACAGTCCATGATTAAGAAAATCCTTGAAATAGACATCCATTCCATCAAAGGTCCTGACATATTTATATGTTGTGGTCGCCAACTAATTAGTCCTAAACTATCAGCTGTCCTATAGTCCATCTCAGGTTTAGTTTGTTAGTCCATAAATTCACCTTGTGTGAAAGGTAGAATCCTTCGTCAGGACTGCTGAGCTTCTGTGCCTTCTGATAGGCCTCTTCCCAGGGCATGCCTCTGTCCACACTGATCTGCAGGGGCAAAAGGTAAATGAGTCAGACAGTGCAGCAGATGTCTTATAAAAGGAGGTGGGGGGATGCTAAGCAGCCATGGAAGCACATACCGTGAGCCTAATGGCAAGAAAAACTCACATTGAGAGCCAAGATTATAATCTGAGGCATATTTTATAAGGGCACACAGACTTAAATTTGAATAAAACTCATTGTCTACCACAGTCACGGATGCACCCACACTCTCTCTCTATACCTGCTAAACTGGTCCTGGCTGTGCAGAATTCAGTTTGCTTGCCAAGTTTCAAAAGTCAAATGTAGGTTAGCCTGCAGCAACAGCTAAAAGCCGGAGATACCAGTAATTATCCTGTTCCCACCTCCCACTAGTGTCTCCATAGGCTCCTCAGCCTCAGGCTAGGCCTATATGATCACAGTCTAACCACTGGCAAACTGATGTCAATCAAAACTCACATATATAACTAGCTCCTCAAATTACCTCTGAAACAGTCTGGAACCGGGAGTTCAATTTATGTGGATGAAACTCATAATTTTCACAGTTTTATCAGTTCCTTTTGTATACAAGAAATAATCTGTGTAAGGTAAAACATGACAAGAAAATCATATCTAATGTATAAATATTTCTGCCTTTTTCCGAGTAATATATAGATTTTGCTTTGCTGTCAAAGATGAACATAATTTTTTTTGGCCAAGAAGGACCCTACATATCCTACTGGTTGAAACTAAAATGGAGCAGCCCCAGACTTGTGTTACATGAAGATCATGTATTCATACAGTCTGCTCTGAGAAACAAAATAGGACTTCTATATGATGCAATATATAAGCTTGCTAAGCACAAAAACACAGCAGCACACATTCTGTTATAAAACAGAGGCAGCCACAGGAGCATAATGTAACACTGCAATGGCTGTAAGATCACCCTAATGTGCATGGCTATCAGCCCTGCTGCCTGTCTTATAGAGCTACACCTGAGGTAAGGTTGTGCCTACCTTATAAAGAACAACCTGTCCGTCCTGAGGGTTTCCAACTGTCAGGAAAGTCTCCTGTTTTTCCTCATAGATCTCGTCGTTACCTGGGGCAAGGTCTGGTAGGAACACAACAAAATAAAATTTCAGTTGAAGTAGAGCTGCAATAGAACAGGGCAGGAAATACATTTGGAATAGAGGTTTGTATGAATGAATGAATGAATGAAAATTTATTTCAGTCAGGTCATTTAAGATATGCAGTTTACCAGAAAATACAATTATGATGACAAATAACCAAACCGAAAAGGCATAGGCTGAAGCTAACGCTTATTTCCGCCTACCCTTCTTACCTGATCAGCTTATTCAGATCAAATAATTCAAATCAATTAACCAGTAAATAATACTTCTTATATAACAAAAAAAATCCCAATAATGATTCCATTATGGTATCAGTAACATCATGTACATTTCTCATATTTTTCAAATATCTTACATTTAAACAAGCGTTTAAATTCAAAGATTGACCGGCACATCTTCAATTCATCGTCAAGACCGTTCCATAGATTCACACCCCTTACAGAGATACATTGATCTTTTATTTTAGTCCTGGATTTTATTTTCTCAATCATATGTTTCGCTCGGAGCTCATATCTACATTCCCTTTTTTTAAACATGCTCATTATTTTACAAGGTAACAGATTGTTATATGCTTTGTACATTATCAGTGCTATTTTATAGTCCACTAAGTCCATAAATTTGAAAGTCCTTAATTTAATAAATAATAATTAGAAGTCTTATATGGACTGGAATGGATTGGTTCGTTCTCCTGCAGGTCAGCAGGGCCGACATCCTGGTGGCGGCAGCAGGGAGGGCGGAGCTAGTGAAAGGGGAGTGGCTGAAGGACGGAGCGCTGGTGATCGACTGTGGCATCAACCACATCCCAGGTACCAGCTTCACTGTGACCAGCAGAACACAGTCAGTACGGTGCTACATGATCAGTCAATTAATCAATTAGACCACTGACAGAAAATTGATTAAATACCACCCAGCTGTTTAAAAAACACAACTGTGACATTTAACTTTTAGAAAACTGAGATGAAGGCTCTCAGGCTCCTCTGTCACCTTGAGTCTAACGCTGTTTTGGAGATGTTTATTCATTAGTAATGAGCTGCTGGCTGCCGATTGGCTGTTTGCAGTGGCGGACCCGCCCTCTGCTAAAGTATGTGTGGGCTGCTGCTGATTTAAGACTCTAAATGATTGGTTGGTTTTTTATTGTGATTGGCTGGTTTTTCTGGTGACATCATTTCCCACTTCATTTAAATAACATCCAGACTGAAACCAGGAACAGCCTGCTTTATGGAATAACATAAACATCACAATTCTGTTGTCAGTGAGTGAGTCATTGTTTCAGTCATTTC
>OMKZ01000942.1:0-11581 GCA_900302535.1 Neoniphon sammara
GTTATTGTTACAGTATAGATTAAAAAAGAGATATGTATTTTGCTATACTATTACTAATCTTCTATAGGAAATAAGCAACGTCTGTCAGTATAACATTGTCAATGAAAAACAACTCTTCACAAGTTGTAAACTAATGAAAGGAACGATGGTTATTTTCTCACACTTAGTTCTGTCTTTCCAGGTCTATTTAACTGAGGAGAAGCTGCCAATTAACACCTGAAAGAAAACAGATACATTTGAAGTGTTTGAGGCCAGTTAAGTTTCTTTGAGCTCCCAGAAAATCCCCCTTTTCATTTCATTGAAGTTTTTTTTTTGTTTTTATTGGGGTTTTTTTGTCCAAGGTGCTACAACAATGAATACACCCAAGATAGAAATACTATATCAGCTGCCAGAGTGGTGGACTGCAGTTTCAAGGCTACAAGTCATTATGGGTGCAAGGCATTAAATCATGTGAGGATGTTAGCTGTGCCTTTGGCCGTGGTTGAGTGTGCTTCAGTGGCGGGTGGGATCAGACCCAGGACGTGTCACTAGTCTAGCCCAAAACTGTCAGTCATCTCACGTCCTGCTGCAAGCCACCCTGCATCTCCATGCCAACGCATCTCATTAAAAATCACCCACTATGTGCCAGGGAAAAGTCCGGCCAATTTCTCAACTCCTCTCTCTCATGTAAAATGCATCACCAGTAATACATGAACAGAGAATGCATTCCCACTGACATTTAAATCAATCAGTTAGATTTAATCTCTGAGGGATATGACGAATAAACAAAGAGGGGTTGTTGGTTACTCACCACTTTGAGCTCTGGCACCGATCGACTCAATGTCCACTCCTGGCTGTTGACAAAAGAGTCTGAGAAGAAAAAAGAAACACACAAACACTGTTAAACCAAGGAGCACTGAGAAGTCAGCTGTCAGTTTATGTCCATCTGACCTCAAATACAGAAACTGTTGCACGTAGGCTATCTTCAACCAGTTTCATCATGGTCAAACTGCCATATGCATGTGACGAAGCAAGTCTCTATTTTCTGCAGTTTGAGCAACTGAGGGATAAATTATTGGGGAGTGTTTCTGAGAGGGTTGCAGATACAGATCAATAATTACCTTGTCTTTTTTCCCATCATTTTTCTCCAAACATGAAAAAAACATCGTAATCAACCAATGGAGTATGACGCACAGAACAAATTTGCAGTGTTATCTTGTAACAGGTTTGATGAGATCAAAGCTTTGGAGGTTATGACCTTTCAAACCGGCAACTTTAATGAGAAAAAATAATGCACATTCAAAGTGGAGGAGCAAACCACGCAGCAATGATTCTTCCATCTCTATTAGTTATTTAATTTGTTTATTTTCAACTTGAAAATTGTTCAACTGTTCAGGGAATTGAGAGTGAACCTTTTCAAAGACCATGCACCATGCTATTTTAACAGGAAGATGTTTCCGTAATTCAATTTCTGAAGAAAATTACACTAAGCCCATTTTAAAAGACATGGATTATCAGGCTTGATTCAACTGGCTTCATTTTTGAATGACATTTAGAGACTTTGACTAGATAATCATGCTTTGACAGAGGGAAGTGAGAAAAAGGACAATGTAAAAGCTCAGAGCTAAAACCACAAATGACAAGCCCACAGGCCCCACAGCCTGTTTCCCACAGCAGCTGAGCGTAGGCAACCATGTTTCATAACAACCATTACACCAAAGACTACCTTCCTGTTTTGAATCACGGATTTCCCACCATCTGAACCCCCCAAGGAGATACCATCTCTAACAGAGGGCTGTCTTCAGGCAACAAGGTGCAAAACCAGGTGGGACCCTCCGCCCCACCCCAACAGTGTTGAAACAACTGAGGCATCATTACAGCATTACAGTAAGCCTGTTTGTTGCTGCAGTGGTTTCCCAGTGTTGCTCTGGTGTAAAAACCATGACGGCATAACCATCCATTGTCTCTATATGACACATTTCATCTTAATCACCAAAAATTTACAATGAAAGTGTCTGCACGACTCTGACTACACCTGAGCCAAATATCCCTTTATCTCCTACAATTACCAGCCCCTTCTTCAGTGTTTGATTTTTGAGGCACTGAAAAGTTTACTTCTTTATGACCTTTATTCATGTCTTACAATGGAGCTCTGGTTGTCTGACTTGTTGTGGGAAGAGGAGAACAGTGCATCCCTAACAGAAGATCCTTTCACCTTATTTTGTTTGGAGCGGAGTATTTTTCAACAGCACGCCTTATGTTAAGCCCTCTCAATGTGGGTTTGACACTTGCTGAACATGTCAGAACATGAGTGGAGACTCCCATCTGATTCAGCTCTAATGGAGAGGAAAGAAAGCGCAGTTCAAAACTGCTGGAGCGTAGTTTAGTTGAGGTTCTTGCTTCCTGTCCTCAGATTTCTTGTCATTTCCAAACTTGCTTATCTCTGGTTGAAGCTGTTATTTGGACTTTGTTCTATTATTATTTTTCAACTAACGAGTGTTGAGTGATAAAAGGAAATAGTCATAACTAGCATGGAAACGACACTGCTGCAGGAACCTAACATTAAAATAGAATCAATGCATAGAACAAACAGGAAATAAATGGAATTAATAGAAAGTAAAAAAAACAAAAATAATAACAGACAACCAGACAGACATAATAAATTATGTTTTCACACATTTGTTCAATATACAAAATCATATTTTCAAAGAGGAGCACATTCAAACAAAGGCTAATCCATATATAACAGCGCAGCGAAATTAAGTGTCATCAAGGGCCATCACAAAAATTGGGCAGGCCACTGACAGACACAACAACTCTGAAACAGCACATTCCCCTATTATTGACCATAACAGCACCACTTAGCCCTTCAAGGACATAAAACACTGAAAAGAAAAAAAGAAGGAAAAATGAGAGCTTTTCACACAAAATCTACCAAGAATGACTGTGTCCTTCCCGACATGAAAATCTTTTATGAGATCATGTGACATGTATTTCCTTTCAGTACAGTACCACACAGCTATCCATAACAAATTCTAAAATGGAGAAAGTGTCTGATCTGTGTCATCCCTGGAACAGATACAGTACGACTAGCTCAGTCCCCTGCTAAAAAACCCTAATTGAGTTCATGTGCTCTCTGTTACATCATTCTTTAAATATGAGTGTCCCCACAGAACTGTGGCCTAGATTGCCTATGGAAACAGAAAAGCCCCAACATTAGCGATGCTCACCGAGGACACCGGTGTCTTTGTCTCTGTGAGGGGAAAACTGTGTTGATAGCTTGTTTGTCAGCTTTTTCACTTCACTGCTCATGTCTACTCAAATAAAAATATCTATTCAGTCTGAGGGTACTGGAGCACGATTGTCCCCTCTTATTTAATTTTATGAGAAAGGAAAATGCAGCGAGAGCAGAAACTGTGCGCATGTGGTGTTTTGTTTGTGTGTGTGCATGCACATGTTCATACATGCGTGCATTTGTATGTGCATGTGAATGTGCAGTGGTTTTGGAATGATAGGGAACAACCTTGAGGTCTAAACTTCCACTCGAGCTCTGACCATGCTTTCCAACCATGCTTTCCCACTGTCAAAAATTACAGAGTGAAAATTTAGCTAGCAATAAGTATTTTTACATTCCTCATTTGCAAACCACACCACTCACTACCCACCAACATTTCCTGTCTGACTAAAAGTATACTTATATCATGTACCTCTTGACACAATGGTCCCGTACCATCTTCCCATCGTGCACTGCTCTCCAAAGCCATTTACAGAGCCAACAGCTCAGTCGCAGCTCTTATCGTGATCTGCTGAGCCCCCAAACACCAAAATGTTATTTCTCTCCGAGGAGGTAGGCGATGAATCACAATCAGTGGGGAATACGGTAAAAAAGCTTTAGACGACGTCAATCTATTTCAATTTGGATGGCCTGCCCTACTTAAAGCTGAGATTTGCAAATTGGGTTTTGAGAAGTCTTGCGTTCCCGTAACCATCTTGATTGACTTCATTTGTAGAGTAAAAGGAGGTAGAATGGCAGTGTTAGCTTATCTTTTCTGCCATGCGGGTGAGCAAACAAATGAAAACGATCAACCATGAATTAAAAACTCGTAGGAGTTAATGAGAAAACGCTCCATATAAAAAAGCTACAGCCCCTCTACTATTGACAGATGGGATGTTTGCCGAATTTAGCCCCATCCCAGAAACAGAGTGTGGTCTCTCAAGCTTGCAACTGATTCAACAGCTTTTGAAAACTTGGTGTTGAGCTAACTAACTCTCCTGAGAGGGAAGAGCAGCAGGGCATTGCTCACCTTCCACTAAAGCACGAGTCCCCAAGGATCCTGAGGAAAAACAAAACTTAGCATGGCTGAGATCTGCAGTGACAGATGCTCAAATAAGAAGCTACATTCAGTTATTAACAGACTTCTCCTTTCTCCCTCAGGCTGGAGGTGGGGAGGCATTATCACAGTGTCATTGTTTGTCCCAATTTGTCACGAAGGTAAACCTGATCACGGAGGTTGGCTCACCCTCCTGCTGGTGTGAATTACATAACCAAATACTGTATATCTGTCTTTCAAATGAATTTTCAATCTGCGGCTTTTGAAGCGGGCAGACAGACGTCAACTTTAAGAAAGGGAGATCTGTGCCAAGTGATATTTACAGAGTAGAAAATGTTGACAGGAATTCACAGCAAAAGCCTATCACCTGGGACACACCAAAAAGAAGCATTTGGGATTTCACCCTCATGAATAAATTTTCTGTCAGATTCAAGATAAAGGAGGATGGACCACACTCATGGGAAATTTTCAGTAGGTACTGACAAGCCAAGAAAAGCCAGAATAAATACACCTCAGTCAGCACTTTTTCCAGCTTGCTGGATCCCGGCTAGACTTAGCAACAGAAAATACATTTGGCTACTACAGATTGAAAGTGTGTCTATCTGCAGTACCATTCTCAGTATTTCAACTCTCACTAATGAAGTGCAGTGCTGACCGCCTCATGCCTCATGACTAGCCACCCCTCCTCCAGCCCAAAGAGTTCAGAGAGCCCTCATCTCACCACATGGTTCACTGATCACCCGTGTATCCACAGGAATGGCTTTGTTCATCCACAGGTGGGGGTGGGGACTCAGTCCTCCTCCCCCTACACAAGACAGAGAAATTATCACAAAAAAACAGCAGTGCTGAAGAAGCAGCACTTGTGTTTGGTTTTGTTAAGGTCATATCTTTGTTAGCCATTCCAACAAGTGTGTGTCTTTGTGTGTGCATACGTGCATGTCCATGCTATTGTGCCAGAGAGCTGAGCCTGGATTTAATTTTGGAGCAAGTCTGTCAAACACTTAGGCAGGTAGCAACAGGCGACGGGTCCCGCCCTGGGCATTGAACACCAAACTTTACTCAGGTTGATCGGCACACCTACATTCCTAATGGGTGACTGACTGACTCTGCAGTGAATAGACAGACAAATATCAGTGAATACACACTTAACACTCCACCACAAAGGACTTGGTATCCTTGGTAACATGTCATGCGTGAACACAAACAAGGGAACCTGTTACGGGCTGTTACTGTTACAATGACAATGAAACATCTCCTTTATTATTTAAAAGTTAATAGAAATGAACAATGAATATGTATATGAAGATAGTCACTAAGTAGTCACACAGAGAACTAACTAGGTCTTCGTATGAAGGTGTAAGACTGCAGTTTTAGATACGAAAAGCAGCAAATCAAAGCTTTTAATTCAGATCATTACGAATATTTGCTTCTCTCTGCCTGCTCCTCCAGGCAACTGGACAAACACACTCCACTGTCAGAGCTAACCTTTAAACACAGTGCTTATGCCATCTCTCTTCTCCCCATCATTATAGTATGTAAGCCCGCTTAATTTAGCCCTGCTAGGCTGCCAAACGCATCCCCATTACAGCCACTAACTGCTTTAATGCTACTGCTTTAAGCTGTGTCCCTACGAGGCCAGCAGACAGCATTATCAGACTCCCTCGCCCTGTCTCTGGGTAACACAGAGACAATACTAGGACTATGTGGTACACTACACAGGAGAACAAGCAATTATAAAGGATACTCAATAGTCACTGTTGGTTGGAGTTTTCGTTCCAATGTCCTACTCACGTTCTAATCTCATCTTTTATTAATGCAAAATAATTGCTGTCTAAATGTGCAAAAAACAGACAATTAAAAAATGAAATGCACTGGAGAAATAAATCACTCAAAATAGAAATTCCGAAAGGACTCTCTGGAACCAGATGTTTTTAAATGCCATCCAAACTCACAACTCCCCATGTGTTTTTCATTTGTCTTTCCCACTAAAAAGTGCATTTTGGTTTTTCTTTCAATCTGTAACTTTTTTTGCAGTGATGGAAGAGTTGTACATGGTCTGCTGAGTGCTGAGAAATAAATTCATCAATCTTGCAGGTCTTACCTTGACCTTTGTTGAAGTCAATGCCTGCCAGTGTCTCTATGGCAACTGACTGTGGCTTTTTATTCCCAGCCAGGGAATGTTGGCCTGTGTCTTTGCTCTGGGACTGCTGGGATTCACATTTCCCACTGTATGGCTGCTCTTTCCTCCTGAAACGGTTGGCTATGAGCTGCCATATGCTTGACTCTTCCTGAACTGGTTTTGAGGACAGTTTAGCAGGATAGAGGGGTACCTCCATTAGTTTGACCTTCCCTTTGCTGTGGTACTGAATATACTGCATGCCCCCATCCTCTGCCCGCTCAGGGGAAGGTGGAAGAGTTCTCCCTGTGAGGTATGAAAAAGGCCGTGAGGGCACTGATGTCTCCTCGACAGTGCTCTCAGACCGAGAGCGCACTTCTGTGTCCCCCTCAGACTCCATATTGATTTTGTCCCGTGGTCGGGTCCTCCTGATACGCAGACTGAGACTCCGTCGTAAGGAGCCAAGTGTCCTTTTAGGAGCATCAGACTTGCTAGACTTCGGGGAGACTTTAGTATCTTTGTCATTTTCCTTCTCCCTGTCCTTGTCTTGGGGCGTTTTGCCAAACAGCCTCCAGCGGAAGCCCCCTTTGAGAAAGCCTCCAACATCGCTGCTTGTGTGGCTCCTCTGGCTGTCTATCTCATCATCAGACCCCTTCTTCCTCAGCTCCAGAACTGTCATACTCACAGGTCTGGGCCTCCAGCTCCTCTGGCGTAACCTGGGGGTCATGTCCTCCAGGCCAGAGGGCCGCTGAGACACGATGGGCTTGAGGCCATCCACGGCCCTCAGATCGGCCTTCCTGCTCCTGTACTGCTGCGTACTTTCCAAAAAACCTGCCCTCCTAGAGATCTGCTGAGGCCCGGGCTCGGTCAGGACAAGGACTGGGCCTGCCAGCATGCACACACTCCTGGGCCTCCGGAGAGGTCTTTCCTGTTGAGGTTGAGATCCTGTTTGCTGCCCGACTGGGTCTCCATACATGCTCACCGTTCTTCTGCTGAATGGGGCTTCCTCCAGGCGAGGCCTACGCAGCACGGCCCGGGGCAGAGAACTGTGTCCTGACACAGCGCCATGATCCTCAAGAGCAAGCCCTTTAGTGTGGGCAGCGACAGAGTTCAATGCTGGGCCCTGGATATGCCGTTCCCGGGCCTCTGACTGAGGAACTGCAGCAGCTACCTCTGCCACATCTCTTTCTCGCTGCGAAGAGTTAGCTGAGTTCTTGAAGGGCTGTTGCAGAAACCGGTCTGTCTTCATTTTTTCCCCCTCCTCCTCCACCTCCTCCTCATTCTCCTCCAGTACCACCTCCTCTCTCTGCCTGCCAGTTCTGCCTTTGCGGCTCAGGGAAGGCCACCTGCCATGCTCCTGTTGTGCCCTGCCCAGCCTCGGGCTGTTCTGCATCGGCATTGCTATACTTATCTCTCCTCTTGGTTGGCAATTCTCCACCAGGGTGTGAGTGACCTGGCCCATTCCCAGCTCTGACACCAGCTCATCCCTCTGCGTCTCTTTCAAGATGACAGAGATGTGGTACACTGTTTTTCCCTGCTGCTGCTGGCCAATAGCCGTACTCCTTGGGATAGCATCCACTGTACCATTGCTAAGGAATAGCATGGCACTTGAATTGTTTCACACATACACACTCATTCACACAATAATGGACCACAAGCAAATGATCACATTCTGCCTGGGTATTGCTGAAGTTGTGCTCCTGGAGTCCATCATTTCCAGAAAGAATTCCTATGCCAGGCATAATCCTTCACCTTTGACATAGGGGGAAAAAAGCTTCACACAAGTCTGAGCAAAGCCTTGGTGCCACATGCATCCCCTGGCTCCTTTACTCACACTCGCATTTAGATTATGGTTGCTTTCTCCCCACTCTTCATTCTACCTGTCCCATACATGAAGATGGAAAGAAAAACAAAACATCAACAACAACAACAAAAAAAAAGATTTTCTGGTGTTTGCTTTGCAACAAACAAAGCCATATTTGTAATACCTTCAAAACTTGCAACTTATAAAAAACTGAATCATCCTCCCTCTTTGGCAAGTTACGAACTGTGAGCAATCTGTGTTGCTGGCGGTGCAGACAAACCCCTTAATCTCTGAGCTCTTGCAGTCCAGAGCATGAAGGAGTGTGTCTCTGTTTGAACTTACAGCTGCCTTCCAACCCCCGGGACAGATGGAAAACAAGGAGTGGATCCCACGGGCATTAAACACGCCCTTTTGATTTCTCCAGAGCTACTGGCAGCCCCCAGAGACTTAAATGGACAAAAGTGAACACGAGATAGAGGGAAGAGTGAGCTGATCATCCACTGCTGTAACCAACAAAGGCTAGGATCGTGAACAAATAGCCATGAAAGAGGACTTTGTGTTCAAAGGGGCTTTCTGTCCCTTACTCTGTCTTCCTCTCTCTTTTTTGCTGCCTCCTTTGCATATAGTTCTCACCCATCCAGGCAAACATGGGGGATACTTTCCTATGTTCACTGGAGGAAGAAAGAGAGGAGTACCACAAACTCCTGGTACTTTGTTCATTCATTCACAATTTAGAAACCACTTAAAGACATTAAATCCAAGAGTTCCTCAAAGACAGACAATAACTGTACAACAACTGGTTGTACAGTTTGGTCAGACAACACTGATAGGGCAAAGCTACACAAGAGAGAGCTGCGGGGCTTTCACTAGATGAGTTAAGAGAAAACTAATGCAAAACCTGAGTGAATAACTTGGAGCATTTTCACAGCTATACACCACAGCTCCACTGGCTCCTACTACATAGCCTACACACTGTGGGAGAGCTTAAGCTTAATTCCAAGAATGGCTGACAACTATTTATGGCAGGGAAATCTTATTCTTTTTAAAGCGCTGTTATTTACTGAGACAGAAACCGATAAATTGGATACTATGTAAAATTAAATTCATGTGAAACTCAATATAATTACTAATTCACCTCCAAGGTTCCTGAAATGAAGGTTCACTGAGAAAAAATATTAGGAGCATTCTACTTAATAATTAGATGTGCATTTTAACTGAAAGAGCCTTCATGTTTTTCAGCCAAGTTTCGTCTTGGCCAGAGCTTATGCGTTCAATTATGCATTGGTCAATCAAACTAGAGCATTTTGTATATGGCCAAGTACTACAAAGAAGACCAGCTGAATCAAGCCAAATTTAATAGTCTGATCCCCACAGTGCACAGATCAGGGAATGGTTTAGGGCTGAAACACTGCCCCCATGTGATCAAAAAGAGAAACAGCAGTGACAGGGAACAAAACAAAAAAGTTGGACAAAATTTTATCCAGGATACACTGACTTGAAATAAGCAGTAGTGTGGGCAATAATTCTGAATAACAACAGAAAATCTCAAAAATATTCCTTGATAAATCAAGAAGCCAATCTGTGTGTGATGACACAGTAGCCTAATTACTGATTATGTACTGAGTGTATTTTCTTTTTTTAACATAAGTTCAGAACCCTCCCCTTTCCATTTGTGTGTTATACTGAAACCTCTCATTATAACATTTACCATATAACATTTAAACCCTAAAACAGCTGCATGATGAAAACTTAGCCTAAGTGTTATCCATTACGTTCAATGAGGGTTTCCAGCAGAGCATAGAGCAATGAGGCAGCACTGAAAGGGCATCCTGAGACTGCATCATTATGGGAAATCCATTATAACCACAAAAATGGGAGGAAGCAGCCCAAGAACCGAGGCAACATTGTGCCAAGAGCTGAAACCCACCAACAGTAGATCAGCAAGCCTCATTTCACCTGAGAACACGCTAAAGCCCTCTAACAGCTCAAGCACTGATAACTTAGCCGTGTTGAAGGAATAACATGTGAAATTGCCACCAGAGTTCACTCAACATGTCTTTACAGTGAAGTTGAATCAAGGTCTTTGCCATTTGATACCATCTACACAAGGGGAAGTTCTTGACTTTGCATGAATTTCTAGGGGCATTTTTTCCTTTGTGTTATTATCAGGAAACTGAGAAACGGTAAAACAATTTCAAGTATCTGAGGTATTGTTCCAGGAAGTCTAGTGCAATATCATTTAGCAGCTAATGTACTCACATGCACAAATGCATGCTTAGGGACACAGCTTTATGCTTCAGTTGAGAGAAATGTGTTGCACATTAACAATAAACTATCAAGATACCAAGATGGTGCAGATATATCCCATGTTCATAACAATACCATGCTCTCAGGGCTCACTTATCTATTGATAGTCTTGATGACGCACTGGATGAGCTCACTGCATTTACCTGTGTCCAGGAAGCACGGGTTTGGGATGATCTGAGGCTCATCAGTGAGCAAACAGTCCTCTTCGCTCCACTGGATATGTTGGTGTCGAGTTCGCCTGCGACCCCCGAAGCACAACAACATAGTCTGGCTACGCCCTCAGAGGGACTTCACCACGACTCACGATATAACCGTCCAAAATAACCATCCAGATGTCTGAAAGATGACGTGCGTCCGTTCAAAACGTTGATCGCCTTTTAGTTCTTCTTGCCTGACTTTGGTAAACTTCTCATGCATTGCTGTGAAAATCTCCCCACAGCTCAGATGTCAGCACCAGCATGTTAGTTCTCTTTTGCTTTGGTCTGGCACTGCTATAAAAAAAAATCCCTGTAACTCTATTGTCAGCTACAGCATGCTGTGGCCATGCTGCATCTAGCATTTAGACCCAGTAATGTGGTTACCGCCAAAAACACACTGGTTACTGGACAGTGGACGGATGTGGCCAGGACAGGCCATGTGTCATGGTTCACTTGGAGCCATTTCCTCCTGGTAATCCGTCATGCAGGAGTGGTCAGCAGGGTCCTACATAAGAGACACTGATAGGATTAAGGCTAATCCAGAGCCCTGTTGCCTTTATGGCAGTCCAGTCCACAGGAATTTGTGCTGTGGTCAGTCCTAAGATTTCAGAGTGGTGAACAGGTAACAGAGCTTCTCTTGTGCGCACCTCTCTCCTCCTCTGTCCCAGATGAATGCTGAACACTTCACTTACTCCTAAAACTCTGTAACTGTATCGTGATGGCAACTGGGAGGGTTTGTCTGAAAAACTGGATTGGCATGTTTTGAGGTTTCTCAATTATCCTGCGCCTGTGTATGTGTGCGTATGCGCGTACATATCCGCTTGAATGCGAATGTTCATATCTCAGT
>OMKZ01000946.1:22946-34004 GCA_900302535.1 Neoniphon sammara
AGCCTGTCCAGTACTGCGTGGTCATCAACAAGGAGCACAACTTCAAGAGCATGTGTGCCGCCGAAGCTAAGATCCACACTGATGATGCCTTCATGCTGGCGCCAAAGCCCGGGAGAGATTTCAGCCCGTTTGACTTTGCCCACTTTGGCTTTGTCCCCTCTGACAATGACTTTGGCAAAGACCGAGGCTTCACCAGTAACAAGATCTCCCGGGCCTACACCGCCAAGCCCAAAGCCTCAGACATTCTGAAGGTGTGTATTGGCAATAAGAACATTTTCACTGTGTCAGACCTGAAACCGGACACACAGTACTACTTTGACGTGTTCGCTGTGAATTCCGCCACCAACACCAGCACAGCATACGTGGGCACTTTTGCTCGCACCAAAGAGGAAGCTCGTCAGAAGACCGTGGAGCTGAAGGACGGCAAAGTGTCCGATGTTTTCATTAAAAGGAAGGGCAGCAAGTTTCTGCGCTTTGCTCCCGTCTCCTCCCACCAGAGGGTCACCCTGTTTGTGCATACGTGTCTAGATGCCGTGCAGGTGCAGGTGAGGCGTGATGGCAAGCTGCTGCTCTCCCAGAATGTGGAGGGCGTGCGGCAATTCCAGCTGCGGGGGAAGCCAAAGGCCAAGTACCTGATCCGTTTGCGGGGCAGCAGGAAAGGGGCCTCCACCCTGAAGGTGCTCGCCACCACACGGCCCAGCAGCAAACAGCCCTTCCCTTCGCTTCCCGAGGACACGCGCATTAAGGCCTTCGACAAGCTGCGCACCTGCTCCTCCGCCACCGTGGCTTGGCTGGGCACGCAGGACCGCAACAAGTACTGCATTTACCGCAAGGAGGTGGCTGAGACTTACGGCGAGGAGCAGCGACGCCGCGAACAGAACCAGTGCGCTGGGCCAGAGACCCGCAGGAAGTCAGAAAAAGTCCTGTGCAAGTACTTCCACAGCCCAAACCTGCAGAAAGCTGTGACTACAGAGACCATCACAGGTCTGGAGCCAGGCAAGACCTACCTGCTGGACGTTTACGTGGTGGGCCACAGTGGTCACTCAGTCAAATACCAGAGCAAACTGGTGAAAACAAGGAAATACTGCTAAATGACTCTGCAAAGAATAAATCTATTATAAATATATATATTAAATAAGTTTATTTAACTGATATTCTTAAGTGATATTCTACTAAGGAGTGTATACAGACTGACTACTCACACAGCTGATGGGCCTGTGGCAGTGACTGAACTGTTTGTAGAGAGAGATATCAACCTGTATATTTATGTTTACATTTCATTGTGGCACGTCTGTGTGACCTGTAGCGAGAGGCGCGTTGTCGCCAGGATCTGGGTCTCGACATCCTGTTGCCATCGGGGAGGCAGAACTTCAAAGAGGATCATTTTTCATCTTGTATGTTTCTTTGTTGCTGCATGACATTTGCTTTTGTCCGTCATATTTGTTTGTTCCTTCAGTTTCAAATCACGTTGACCAGAGGAGATACAGTAGCTACCTGCGTTGTATAGTTCTCACTGCATATTCAGTACGTGTTTTAGGAGGGATTTAAATTATTTTATACTTTTTGCCTCTTTTTGATTGTTTGTTTTTATTGATGACGATAATAACTGTTATGAGGAAATTCCAATTCTATGAGGAAATTGTCATAGTCGAGACATTCCCTTGTGTATCTCAGCCAGTGTTTGCTCTAGAGCCCATCTGTAAATGTGTTCTGTGCTGGAGGTCTGTGTATTATCACTGTATCACTGTGTGTGTCACATGTACAGAGTTGTCCTGCCAATATTCATGTACATAAACACTAAATATAGAACAAGTAATCCCTGTGTCACCCTGGGTGTCATGTTCTTTTGCCAAGCAGTTAACATCACAATCATGGCTCTAAGATGAAAGGGCACACTGCATATTGTGTTTATATGTTCAGACGCCTAAACTATGCTCGCATAAGCAGAACTTGATACTTGTTTTGAAATGATAACCCGATCGCAGGAATGATTTGTAACTCACAACAAGACAGACTCAAAGAGGAATTATTTGCTGGAGTGATTTTTAAATGATGGTATGAAATGTTGTCATAAATAGTGCCTAAGCTCCCTAAGCTAGAACACGGATCCTTATTTACACTGTACACTCTCAGCGGTTTACTCAAATGAAGTGGTGCATCTTAGCACCTTCATGGGTTCATGGCTTTGGTTTTATTGAGAAGAAGAAGCCCTTTCGCTGCAGTAGGGAACAATTTTTTGATGTTGGACCCTATTTTCCAAAGGCCCACCTAGAACTCATCTCGCCTGGAAACTTGGAGCAGAAATTTCCTCTGAGCTGCAAGTGTGTTTTGGTTCTTTACAGCTGTTCTTAGCTTCCTAGAGGCCTGTTTAGTGGGGTCCCCTTGTACCCACTGATATTGTATAATTACAATCACATATGGCCGTCCTGCTCTGTATGCTGACTGATTGCCACTATGATGCATCACCAACTTGGCTTCACAGGATATCATTAATCACAAAATTTGCAATTTATTCATGTTAGAGTAATGAAAGACACAGATGTAGTATAATGATGGGGGGTGTACCAGTTTTGATACTAGTCAGAGACTGTCTGATCTAATTTGTTTATTTAACTTGATTTACAAATCACAATGTTAATACTTAATCAGAACAAATTAATTTGAATTGTGACAGTCTTGTGCTTGCCCTATGATAGGTTTTGCCTACTGTTGTAATTTGAGCAAAAAAAAAATCTTCTATATCAACTAATGAAGTCAGCTAACTTTTGCATTATTAACTCTTAAAATACACGATCAGCCATAAGAATAATTTTGATTGAATATATAAAAATAGAGGGCAGTCACCTCTTAAGTCCAGGTTGGAACCCTTATTTTTTTAAGCGTATTTTAGAGAATCAGGTGACTTATAGTACCATGTAACCAACTCGCAGAGTTAACCACAACTAGGCGAAGAGAAAAACCAGACATACATCAGCACACATATCTACACGTTCCAATTAATGACAGTCTCAGGTGAATGGAAAAGCTCTCTCTGTTGTGGCCAAGAAAAACAGCTGTTCCTTGTGAATCCCCGTGTTTCCATCACGGCCCGATTCTGAACAGCTACACTCCGATTCATTTCCACATCTCGCTGTCAATCAAACCGTCCTGGTCCGAGGAAATGCGGGGCGGCTCCACCTGGCTTCCATTAACCTGCTGTTGCCCTGGAATAATGTGGAGGAGCTTCCACGGAGCTGTGGGAATGTCATGGATCGCCCTGTGAAGTGCCACTAATAAAGTTGGCCAGCTGGGACGGCTCCGCTCAGATGTTAAGTCAGCACCCTCTTCTGTAGCTTCATTAATGAAACTGTGAATCCTCTGCCCTCTCTGGTCACCCAAAGGACCAGGATGGAATAAAAGCAAACAAACTTCTCTTTCTTCAGCACATATACAGTCCTCAGGAACTCTCCTCACATGCGCCCCCCTAGTCCACCAACACACACAAACACACATATACACAGAAACCTCTATCCAAGCGCTGTCTCTGTTTATCTTCTGCGTAGTAATGAGTGCTGGGCTTTGATGTATAAGTTTTGTATATGTGTGTGCATGGAGCTGGGTGAAGAGTGGAGACAGACATCTAGTGCTCTGGTAAGTGGTGCTGTAATCAGAGCTGGCTTTGATTCCTGGTTAGCACGACTCGTCTAGCCCCCAAATTCACTAGACATTAAGCTGGTGTTTGCAGCCATTTAAGACCAGCCTATACAAGGGTACAAGTGAAAAGGAAACAAATATATGCTGTTAAAAACACCCATTTAAATAAATAAATGTTGAGGTTGGCTGACACCGTTTCAGAAAATCTGTTGATTTATTAGTTATTTTACTTGGATACTTGAGTGACACTTTAGGGGAGAGACTGTGAAAAAGGAGCAGAGGCTGCTGACTGACACATGCCACCAAACACACTGGAAGGGCTTTGAGTGTAGCTCCCATGGCAGAAAAAAAAAACCCAGGGAAAAACCACTGGAGAAGGGTTAAATTAAATGATTCAGCCTTACACTGGTGCCACTGTCCTCTAAACCTCCAAAGTAAACAGTACACAATGAAATTATGATGCTTCATGCTTTTAAATCTCACACAAGCACACACCCATGTGCGCATACTCACACACACACATCCACACGCATGCAAAGGAAGTCCCGGCAGGGAAGCAAGGAAGAGTAGACCATGATGAAAATGATTCCACTTTTGAGGCTCAAGGGATGGATCCTTGTTGAGGCTCAGGTCCAAACCAGCTCCACATAGCTCTGATTTAACAGAGGGCCAGGCAGAAGTCTGTGGCTCCTTTCCAAACCCACTCTGACCAAAAACCCATTCTCAGGGTGGAGAGGGACCAGTGGCCCTCAGGCGCTGCCAGTCTCAGCCCATCTCTATTAGAATAACTTAGGAACCCAACAATGCCTGCCCTTGACTATGATTTTCATTGATTAATATAATCAAACTCTAAGGCTAGACTTATTACCATGAACAAATATTTATAAGCTTGTACACATGATGGACATTTGGGGATACCTACAGAGAAGTGCCATGTTATGGTGGTATATGTGTGCATGTGTGAACACTGTGATTTCTGTGCATGTGTGTGTGTGTGTGTGTGTGTGTGTGTGTGTGTGGTAAGTTTGTGCACATGTAAAGGCTTGTGTGTTTGTGTGTTTGTGTCCCCACTGCCCATGCTCCCACTCGCTTGACCGGCGTAAGGGTGGTCCCTCTCTTGTCTGGTGCTCATGAAATCACTCCTAAGTGCCTGTAATTTCTCACGCTTCATCAGTACTGTAATTTCAAAAGACTGCCTCTGAAGACCCTCCTTCAGTTGCGACCTGGGGTTGACAAATGAAAACATCATTTATCCAGTGACCTCGGAGCTGCAGGAAATGGTTTGCTGGCTATTCAGCGACAGCCTTGAAATAGGGAGTTGTGGTGAGGGACTGCAGGGGTTTGTGAAACATGAAACAAAAGGTGGTCTGGCCCCTAAATCTACAGTATCAGGTTTGGGAGATTTCAGAAAAATGCACACATCCAGTTGGAAAATCTTGTATGGAACCATTTGTATGTTTGCCAAACTGAGGTTTTCCTCCAGTGAAAATATTTACTTAGAAAAAAAGAGACTCTGAAAGTATTTATTTCAATGCAATCCTCTCCTTCGCCATGTCCTAAATGTGGTTTCTGTACTTTTTGGCCCGCTGAGACTCCACTGGCAGTCCAGCCACTGAGTGGCTCGGTTCCAAGGCTCGGTACTCTCAGGTTCACAGTCCTGGTCCTGTGGTGCTGGTGATCCACATAGCTGTGTATTATTTGGTAGAAAACATAGGTTTTGAAATAATTTACATTTAAACGTCATCTCAGTAAATTTGAAAAAATCAGTTGTCATCATTGTATCTAGTATGCTGGCGGTGGTTGTGCATCTCTGTCGACACACAAGTTTATTCACTGATCTGTATTTGTTTATAAGTAAGCTGCCTTCATACTTATGTGTTGATACTAATCAGAAAATGCAAAGTGGAGTTTTTTGAAGAAAGCCTTGACGATATCTGCCCCGACTTGCATGGAATACCCTGCAGAAAGACTTTTAACTAGAGAGACTGATCCTCATGGTTGGAGTTGTGGCTAAGTGAGTGAGCAGGTAGCCAAGGTAATAGCAGTCAACTGGGTGAGCAGGGCAGCATTTCAAGCCACAAAAAAAAAAAAAAAAAAAATTATAATCAAACCATGCACACTATTTAGACACTATTTTGCTAATTACACTGGCATTGTGCAGTGAACAAATCAGCTCCAAAATAGAGTGTCAGTCTAATGGGAGCAACAAGCATTGGAATGCATTATTACTGTTTCATTTTGATCCAGATGGTTTCAAACACTTAAGCGATTTTTTTTTGTGGCTTAAAATATCAGCCATTAGCTGAGGCAGTTGACTGCTATTCATCCTCCTGCTTATTTGCACAGTGAGCCACATCTCTTACCCCAGGATCACCTCAGCAGATAATGTTCATGTATCGATATCACCAGTAGCGGCTACGTCATACCAACTTGTGTCAAATACGATTAAAATGAATTGAGAAAATAAGTTGCACTTGGTTGCAATGCATTAATTCATTCATTTTCCAAACCCCCTTAATTCCTTGCAGGGTCAGAGTGAGCTGAGGCCTATCCCCTCATAAACTGGGCAGAAGGCTTGAAGATACCATGGACACATCACCTGTCAATCACAGGACTTACACAGACAGAGAAAAATGCAGTGCAATACAAATACAACACCAAAGCAGATGCTCTCCATGAATGTGTGTGCGTGCTGGTGTGTGACTGTGTGTGTGTGTGTGTGTGTGTGTGTGTGTGTGTGGTACTTGTGTGCTTTTCTGTGTGCCTTTTGTGCAGGTGTTGGAGATCAGACTCGGATCACCTAGGGATATTAGTGAAAGCTGAGTGAAAGTTAATGGGGTTGAGGGTCTTCAGAGATCACGGAGGGAAAAAAGGGGTCATGACACTTAATCGTCCTGCCTCAACAGGCCAAGGCACCAACAGAGAGGTCAGGGGAAACAGAAATGGACCAGGGAGGACATAGGTGGGGCAGAGGCACACAAAAGGCCCTCTCAGCGCAGTGGTCAGGCATGTTGCTTAATAGGTCTCCCTGTAACCCTCTCCTTTGGTTTTTACCTCTCTGAGATCACCTGGAACATGATGCCAGGCCGTTGATGACCCCACCTCAAATACAGCCATAATTGTAGCAATACATTTACAGCTTAAAAAAGTCACAGTGGAAGGAAATATTTTTCCCTAGTTCTGTGATATGAGAAGATCTGAGGGATTAGCATCAGTGTTGCTGAGAAGAGATTTGAAGTTATTAGATAATTTGGATTTCACATTGAAACGACAATAGCTTTAGCAGGATTTGCACGCTGCAGATCGGAGGGCAGTTACGAAACTCATTCTCTGACAAAGATGCAGAGCACTCTTCATACCAGCTCATTGACTCTGGAGTAAACACGAACGCTGTTTCTGCAGTACCCAAGTAAGCCAACACTGGTCATCTGGGCCAATCATGGAGCAGTTAAATGTGGAGCCATAATACAGCAGGAAGCCGCTGGCATAAACAAGAGCTATAAACAATGTAAACAGAGGCAGCTTAACACTGACACAATGCTGATTAAAGGGGGAAGAGATTTGCTGTAGAGGTGTCCAGAAAAGAGAAAACACACAAACACAAACAGTCTTGTTTGAATGATTATCTTAATCTCACTGTGCAGGGTGAAAATCAACAAATCAAGGTGTGTGGACTTTTTCTTTTCCACTTATGGTCTTTGAAGATAGAAATCATATGGTCATGGTAGCAAAGTAGACATTGTGATGTCTGCCTGACGTGCCTCCCCATCCTGTATTCATACAGCTGTAGTGGGCTGGCAGATGAAAAAGTGGGCCTACTACGGCAGTATCACCCATTATTTTTGTATTATGCATTAATGTGTGCAACGTCACGTTCATGTGTCTGACTTCATGTTCCTCAAGAGCTGTGACCCTGAAAGGTCTAAATTCTGAGCAAATTCTGAAATTGCTGTGGATGTTATATGACTATTGAAATACATAAAACATATATTAAAAGGTTGAGGTTGTGAATCATTAACCTCTCATTCGCGACTCATTCAAGACTTGGAGTAATGACAAAAGCATGAAATTATTAACTAGATGAGTGCACTCAGTAGAGTACAGATCTCCATCAGGTGTGTTTGGGGACACAATGTCAAAATAAAGTAGATATTTGTTATTGCTTTGTGCCACAGCTTGTTATAGAGAGGGTGAGAGGGGTTTACCAATGATGGCTTTGATCTTGTCCCTTGTCTGAAGACCTGAGAAGTTTCGGCAAATTAGTCCACGATGTGTGAAACAGCGACGGCTGTTTTACACCTCATTTCTTACAGTCATGTAGCATCAGCCTAACCTAGTTTAACCCCCGCTTGTTGACAGATTACATCAGCCTCTGACACTTTTTTCCGTGTTGTTCTCCTGTGTGTCTGCTCTGTGTTCTGTTGACTGTCTTCATCAGCAGTGTGTTTCATAAACTTGCACAGAAAACACCATGTACGTCCTGGATTTTTTCAGCTGCAATCAGAGTGAACTCGGCCACAATAGGATAAAAAAAACAGCCTATTAGGGTGATAGGGCCAGTAGTTTGTGAAGAGAGAGCGATGATGGTCAAGTGAGATAGACTATGAATAGAGTGAGGAAGCGACATGGTGAACCAGCAAGGAGAGAAGGAGGGAGAGGGCAGCGATGGTTGAGTGAGCTAGACAATGAATGGAGAGAGGGAGCAGAAGTAGCGAGAACAAATGTCTTTCACAGTTTTTGAATCACTGCAACCACAAGAGGTTCTGCATCGCACAGTCATTATTGTGCACAAAAATGTTTAGGCTGATGGACCCAGTAGTTTGTGAAATTAGCCGTGGACAGACACACACAGACACAACCAACCAAACGCATAATCTCCTGGAGGAGATAAATATGCAATTGCTAATCCTAGTAATAATGCTAATAATCTTCATGAAGTGATGGCAGCGATGGAAGCTGTTGTGTATAGTCACTCACCATCCACAATTCCTTGCATTTCCTTCTATATATGGCTAGTACTTGTGCCTTAAACATTTGGTTCTGCACATTTTCCTCCTGCCTCAAACCAGAAAGATCATCTGTCCCAATGGACTTTGATTGTTAGTCATGTGGTTTCTGACCTGCTGAGCAGACTGTTTCAAGCTGAAAGCATCAGAGGTCCCTTTTGATTCTGGTTGTTGGTACAGTGTGGTTTCTGAATTGTTGAACGGGCTATTTCAAGCCAGAACAGACAGCCATCCCAACCCTGTGTTGTTTTAGAGGTTAATGGTGAATTAAATAAAATGCTGTTGAGTTTTTCTGGGCTTAGTATAGCATGGGCAAAGTGTAATGTAGATTTGGTGAGAATTTTGTGTTTAATTTTCTGGATGTCTCATGGGTCTAATTCCAAAAAATAAAATAAAATAAAATAAAATAATTATAATAATATTTGGAGATGGGATTTTATTTTCACAAAATGAATGCATATACAGTGAGGAATGCATAAATGTCACTTGACCTTCCCCACCTACACTCAAGTCCCTTGTTAAAACTCACTTTTTTTTAACCCATACTTTCCTATTCACTCCTATTTCTTTGATGATTTTTTTTTTTACTTCTTATTTAATTCCGTTTTATTTATTATTAACTGCTGACTTTGCAAAGCACTTGGTAGCTGTTTCTGAAAAGTGTCATAGAAATAAAATTATTATTATTATATAAAATTATTATTATTATATAAAATTATTATGATTAAGATTATTATTCATTCTATAAACAGCAGTGTAATTCTTCATGAAATCACAAAGGTGTGTTTATGTGGAGGCTCTTAACATGAAGACTCCTGTCTACACATAGTATTGCCTTATGCAGGGCCAAGAAACTACTTCTATGTCACAAGTTGCATGAAATGTGATCCAAACAGCGTAATGGTTATGTATATGTACGGAGAGGCCACAAGGTTGCTGAATTGCATCGATACAATGGATGTTTGTTGTCCTCCCAGCCAAACGACCGGGGGGGAAGAGTGCAGCTTGAAGCACAGCCTGGGTTTTCTATGACAGAAAAAGGTAGCTTCTGGTTACAAACTTTGGACCAATCAGGACGCCGCTTTGCTTTCCTGCAGCACGAGCAAGAGAAGTTTAACCTGGACCGCTTTACGGAGAAACAATCTGCTCTAAATTCAAACTGACAATACTTATCCACTTCCGCTGACACATTCTAGTGCCAATTTATTGTCACTGTAGGGAATATTTCTGAGTAATGACAATGTTGGGTATGTATGTGCCAGACAGATTTTCTTTGAAATCGTCAAAGGTCCAGGATGGAATCGGTCTTTACACGGCGAGGCGAGTGAAAAAGGTTTGTTGTTTTTGACTGGACAGCTATGTAACGTTAACCGAGTCAAAGATGTAGACGCGGGAAGAGTTTCTTTTGTAAAGTCGCAGCGATTTTGATAAAGACATTTTGTGTTCGCGTAATTCCTTGTCGTCGCTGTCAGAAGCTCAAATGCAACCCAAGGCTCCTCTGACGTGAAGTGCCACGTAGATACTGTAACTCAAGTTGTTTCTCTCGTTCACGGCATAACATTGTATCCACTTCAACAAAGACCTACTGCACTCTTACCGTTTAAACCAATACAGTATCCATACACCCTTTACGTTAACATTGCCTTGAACTGAAAGATAAGAAACTTTTTATGTCCTTTAACAAAAATATTTATGCATTGCCGTCAAATCTATAAGGGTGACGTATGAGAAGCTCTAAAATGTTCCAGAAGATGAGTTTTCTCAGTTGCATGCATACTATATTGCCCTTCAACTCTGGTAGTTTTAATGTGGTAAAGTAAGTTGAAGATGAACATGAATACTTCATTCATGAAAAGCATATTTGACCACACCCCCTGGAATTTTTTTTTGCGCTGTTGGAAAGTCTAAAGGAAAATGTCCACTACTGAGGGGTGTATTCACATTTCACATTAAACAGTAGGCGTGCCCAGCAGCAGCCCAACATTTATCCTCAGTGTAATAATCATGTTTTGTGTGTCCCACTGCGGTGTATAACAGTGTTATTACAATTTTGTGCTGAATTAGTTTTGGCTTTTATTTTGTTTTATAGTGGCACTATTTTAGACAAGTGATCTCTTTGTTTTTCTTTTTTCAAGGGAGAAAAATTTGGCCCTTTCGCAGGTGAAAAAAAGCTGCCTAGTGAGCTGGATGAAAGCTCGGACACCAGACTGATGTGGGAGGTGATTGCATACACAGTCCACTACCTCATCACGCCTAATTTCACCAGCATTGTTTTGAAAGCACTCAGAGGCATAGATGCCAAAGCCTAATATGCTTTAATTAATCAACACAACAGAATACTAATAACTTTGCACCATAAAACGCTGCATTGTGTGTGTGTGTGTGTGTGCGTGTGTGTGTATATATATATATATATATA
>OMKZ01000948.1:0-10867 GCA_900302535.1 Neoniphon sammara
CACACAAAAGTTTACACTGCTCATTGTCCTTTGGCTCTGCAGGTAAGTCGTCTGCTGATCCTCGGCGGGGGTAGTGTGACCTGGTGTGCGGAGGTATTAGGCCACGCCCCCATCATGTGTGTCCACGCCCACCTGGGACATGTGGAGATGGTCGCTTTGCTGCTTGAAATGGGGGCTCCTGTGGATGGAACCAATGACAGCGGCATGACGCCACTCTGCCTGGCCGCAGCTGCGGGACATTCCGATTTGGTCACCATGCTCTGCAAGAAAGGGGCCAAGGTCAGTGCGAGAACCCAGTTCTGTGCAAAAAAAGGGAGAGAGTGAAATGTGGGTTTAGAGGATATGAATGCTGTACTTATCGTGGCTGAATCAAATATAATTCGATGAAAGAGTGCTTAGTGCCTCAGTGCCTTTATACCGGTGAAATAATTTGATTTGAACAGACCTGGTTTTACATTCACCAATGTTCTGGGATCTATTCTGGGAGAGGGATGACATAAACAGGCCTGATCTAGGACAGCATATTACAGGCACTGGCCGGGACCAGTGTGATTAAGTCCTTCTGTGTGCCCCTGTGTGCCAGGTGGGCCATGTTGATAAGAGTGGGCAGTGTGCTCTTGTCCATGCGGGGTTGAAGGGCCACGCAGAGATCGTCCACATCTTGCTGGGCCAAGACTGGGGATCAGAGAATCCCACTGACCCCCAGCAACACTGCAGTGAGGCGGTGGCTGGGAAAAAACAGGCGGTGCAGCAGGCTCTTACAGCCGCCTGCAGTGTGGGACACACACAGGTACAGTAGAAGATGAAGGTCCTAATAACCAAAACATTTGCTGAATTGAGTTTTTATGGAGACGGTGGTGCCTGTGGTGCAGCTTCCTATTAGCTAAGGTGTATGTGTATGTGTGCGTGTGTGTGTGTGTGTGTGTGGGTTTTCCTACTGCACAGCAAGCACAGATCAAGCAACACGGAGGACTGTAATATTGTGTTTTCCTGCAGGTGGTGAAGAGCTTGCTGGACCTGAATGATGAACAGCTGGCGGTGCAGATGGACGCTCACGACTCTCTCTGGGGAGAATCGGGTGCATTTTTCCTATCAGTCATATAAATTTAGCTTTCTCACCTCTTCCTGCCTGTAAATTTGGCTCTAGAGTCAAATTCAAGGACATTAGAGTTTGTATTTCAGGTATTTTCCAGGCAAAATGAGTTCTGCAATGAACAGGCGCAATGAATAAATATTAAACACCGCTAACTACCTGTTTATGGATGCACAGCCAGCTCCTTGAGTGGAGCTGCAGGCTCAGTGTTATTAGCTGCCCTCTCACTAGGTTGCAGTATTATGGTTTGAAGTTGATTAGATTGTAAATTGTTTATTGTTTTTAGCAAAAATGGAGCGTCATATTTTTCAGTGAGCATATTATGTCTAGCTGTATTTTCAGTATCTAAAAAGCAGCTGTTATTGAATTTTTACACCTTCAGCCCATCATAGACACAAGTGCAGCTCTCAGAATTTTGTTAGGTCTTTCTCCTAAAAGCATTTCAGATGAAGCCTGGCTTTCTCCCTACAGCACCATTAGAGTATAATACTATTACACGTTTCTCCACTAGTTTTGAACTGAGATGGGGAAGGAGCAACAATATAATATCATCTGGAACATGCACCTTTGCATGTACAAGTGCTTCGACTTATGTTTATGTTGTTATAAAACTGTGACTCTAATGATTAGTAGAATAATTGTCAGCCAAGGATACATTTCAAAATCTGATTACTGCTCCTGCAGAGATTAGAGTTACATATTTAATTATTTATAAAGTAAGTTTAGGTTCAAATTAGGACACCTAGAATTGAAAGCCTAAAATAATAGACCTACAGAGGGTTAAACACCAAAAAAAAAAATGCATGTTTCTACCTCCCGTGCTCCTTTTTTACAGCACAAATAAGCCTAGCAGAGGCATAATGGACAGTTTTTGAGGAGGCTGAATGGGTATGAAATATAATCACCTTTTTAATAGGAATATTCGTTTCAGTGGCTCAGTTTGAATATGAACAATGCCTCATTAACTGGTACTATATTGTGTAGCCTCACAAAGTGAATTCATACAGAGAGAACTGTGTCACTCTCTTTTTTTGTCACATACAGTATGCTGAGAATTTCTTTAAAGCACAGCATTATACCACTGATTTATTCACCTATGTGTGTAGCAACATACAACGTGAAGTCATTCATCAAGAGTTCTCGGAGGTTAGAGAACGGCATCAATACCCTCCGTTCATTTCCAGTTGCTTAATTAGCTGCAGGGCTCACATGAACAGGGCTAAAGGAACAATGTTTCATCCACTCGTTTTTAGAGTAATGCTGGATGGATAAGAAATGTGCAACTTATATAGTAAGCAGATGTATGGTGGAAGAATAATTGTATTTTGTCTCCTTTTGTAGTTTGTGTTGAAAAGGAGCTGTAAGTAAAGGATAATGCAGGCTAAGGTGTCTGTTGTGAGCAATTTTGATATCCTGTACTTGGCACAGAGGTATACATTTGCATTACAACAGCAAATGTTAGAAAGTTTGGCATCCTGGAATACATTAAAGTTCAACAGATTAACTCAAGCCACAGTGTGTAAAGTGCTCCAACACCTGCATTGAAATCAACTATATTATAAAATACAACCAGCCCTACTTCTCTCTCTGTGTTTCTCACTCTGCTTCTATTTCTCTCCTAAATGTGTCAATTATGTATTCTTCTCCGCCTCGTCTTCTCATCTCTATTCCGCCCTTCTCTCAGCGCTGAGCGCAGCAGCAGGGAGAGGGAGGATGGAGATGTGTGTGTTTCTCCTGGATCGGGGGGCTGGGCTGGAGCTACCCAACCGCAGAGGAATGGTCCCGCTGCTTAGCGCTGCCAAACATGGACACACACAGGTGAGGGTAACTGCTTTTTCCTCGGTAAATTAATCGGTTCACTCTTCTATTCTTCATGGCTGATTCTTTCTTTCCCAGGTAGCAGAATTGCTGCTGAAATACGGCGCAGATATAAGCGTCAGTGACAAGCAGGGCCGTACTGCGCTGATGCTGGCTGCCATTGAGGGCCACACAAGCACCATTGAACTCCTGCTGTCAAAGGGTGAGAGGTCACCGAGAGTCCCCACCACCGCCCTGCCCCCACTCCTGATTGGATTTGACAAAAGATGTATATAAACGGAATAAAGATATTTGTGTTTTTGTGTTCCCAGGTGCCCCTGTTTCCTCTGTGGATCAGGAGGGGCTGACTGCACTCAGCTGGGCCTGTCTGAAAGGCCAGAAGACTGTGGTGCAGCTCCTGGTGGACGGAGGCGCAGACCTGAACCAACCAGACAGACACGGACGGACTCCCCTTGACTTGGCTGCCCTGAACGGGGATGCAGACACAGTGCGTTTCAGACTGTTGTTTAGTTTTATTTGTATTTATTGTATTTATCCTTTAGTGTGTCCCAGTATTCTCAGTGTAGTCACACTGAAAATAAATCTCTTTTCCAAGTGAACCCTGGCCAAGAAAGGCCGCAAACTGTGAAAAAGAAAAAAAATGTTTCCATACCATTCAAAAGCCACTTAATAACATGAACATACATAATCAAACAGATGAGCTGCTCAAGTTTTAGGAGATTCTGCAGTTACTTCCAGGCTGATGAAGCTTTAAATGTAGTAGGTTTAGAACCAGACTTAATGATATCATGTTGATGATGGATGAATTTCTAGATCTTTTTCTTGGATATGCTTTATTCCTGAGCTATGGAGGAAATGTCCTTTTTTCCCTCTGGTTTGGATGCAGTACAGTCAGTCAGGCAGGTAGAGGATACATATTCTGCGTTTACATGTACTTTAGTAATCGGGTTATTTGCCACATAGGGGCAGTTATCTGATTTCTCAAATGCTAAGTAAATGAGAAAGCTGGCTTCCATAATTGGTCCATGTAAACGCAGTGACAGAGGGCTAAACCCCGGTTCTGTGGCTAGGGGACGCCCTCACTGACCACAAGAGGAGATAACACCAAACTGAAAGGATGACCAAACTTAATTACAGCTGTAAGGAGAGATGAATCTTAACAGACAGGTGTCCGCTTAGTCCTTCATTGGGTAGACAAAGAGAGAGAAGCTTTATGTATGTGTGAAGAGGTTGTCTTCCATAGATAACATCTGATTTGCCTTGACAATGCCTCTTGGCTTTTCACAAACATGCTTAGGAGCCTGGAAACCTTGATGGAAAAGTGGGCAGTGAAAAACAAGTTACAAAACGAATGATTATGCAATAAATTATGACCACGGAAAAATGATAAGTAAATAATTATTTGTAGTCGCATTAGTAGTATTATTATTACTATTAGTAGTAGTAGTATAGCCTTATACTTCCACAATCCTCCATCAATCTTTCATATTTAAGCAATTTTCGATCAAACACAATATTTAATAAATGTAATGAGCATAATTACATAACTTTCTGGCAACACAGGATGTCATTCAGAGTTAAGTAACATGCTGATACACATCCATGTAAGCGTCCCTTTAATCAGCAGGGGCATAATCAACACCATCATATCAATCAAACATTTCATCAGAACCATCATCAGGATGTAGAGGTGTGGACGGCTCTGTAACCACAGTCTGGATGGAGACCGTGGCCTTTGCAGCTGCGGGGGCATTGATCCATCAGAGCATCTAGTGTGTAATCACCCATATTAGAGAAGTAGATATCGCTGTGATCTTTATTTAAAAAGAAATAATCTCTAATGTGTTGCTGCCCTGTGTGTGGTCAGGTGCATTACCTGGTGGAGCACGGTGCCGTGCTGGAGAGGGCTGACAACAACGGTACCAGAGCTGCAGATCAGACCGCTGGCTGCCAGAACCCGGCCCTGGTGGCCTCGCTGCTCAAGAAAGGATCCAAGATGGGTATATACACTCTGCTCTCCATTGTGTCTGTGTATTTGTGTCTCACATCACACAAGACATGTGGAAACTGCTCACCTGGATAGGTAGGAAAATCTTCTCCACTGCTGTCTTTTAATTCCTCTTTTGGCACAGAGCTTAGGCAGTGGTGTGTGTTATTTGTGACACTTCTGCACCTGCAATAATTTACAGGCTTATTTGGCTTATTTAAGTTCTGCATATTGTTACTTTTCCAATACCTCCAATTTTACAGCAACTTATCAAACTCTCATTTTACCTCTCTCTTCCTCCTCTGCTCCTCTTCATTGGCTAAAAGGCTACAGAACAGCTCCCCACGATCGATCAGGTACATGATTTATGAGCGTCAGAGAGTAGAAGAGACAAGCGAGAAACAGAAAAGATAGATAAATCTTTCTCACTCTCCTCCAGGTCACGCTACATGGGCGATGGCTTCCTCCAAACCAGACATTCTCCTCATCCTGCTGCAGAAACTGATGGAGGAGGGCAACATGCTCTACAAGGTGGGTTACAACTAAAACGTATACATATATATTGTTAATATCTTTTTGAGGCAGTGTGTGTAATGGGACTCTTTGCGGAGGGGTGACAAACTCACAGCCATTTGAATGAATTACAGGACCTTTTTTGTGGTTTAGTAGCCAGATCAGTTCGGCAGATGCCTTCTTCCTTCTGTCTCTATCTGTTTCTCCCTTCCTCTCCCTCTCCCTCTCTCTCTCTCCCTGTTACATTCTTCAGAAGGGCCGCATGAAGGAGGCAGGCCAGCGGTACCAGTATGCCCTGAGGAAGTTCCCTCGCGAGGGGACAGGGGAGGAGTTGAAAGGACTGAAAGAGCTGCGGGTCTCCCTCTATCTCAATCTCTCCCGCTGCCGCAGGAAAACCAGTGTAAGGCCTGCGGCTGTCTCAGTTGTATCAATGTGCTCATTCACTATTGAATAGCATCAGGTTTTCAGATGCTGAGGGGCCCACAGGAGGGACGGGCGGGCTTCGAGATGGAGAGGAGGATGAGGTGGGGCAAGGTAGAGTAGATCATCCCCGTAGATGTTTAATTCATCAAGAAAGAAAGAAAATAGAGGCATCAATTTAACTCACACTAAGAGATAGCACTGCTTTTACACATAGTATCTAATTTCATGTTTGCCTAGTAAACATAAGCGTAAGACCTGAAGGCAAGATTTGTGGTCCAGAGGCGGCGTAATGAATAGCTGTTACTGTAGGGATGGATGTGTATGGCCTGGAGCCAGGCTTGGAAACCACCCTGCTGATGACAGAGGTGTAAAAATGTCATTGTTGCCAATGAATAATGGAGCAGATAATGTGATGTGATAAGGTCACTCTCTCACAGACCGGAGTGCAGTCTCTCTCTTTCTCTCTCTCTCCACAGGGGGTTATTTACAGTGGATGTGCAAGTGGGCTGACTAAAGCCTCATATCATATCAGAATGCAGGCAGTAAGGGCCAGGAAAGAGACTACATGATACCATCATTAAACATTCAACAGCAATGTTCACAACCTCGCATTCAAGGCTGCCATTTTGACCTCACTCTCAAGGACGGACTCACAATGCTTTCGCCTCATCAAATATTCACCTGAGAGAGTGATGATGAGAGCAGTGAAAAAACACTGAAAAACAAGCCTCCTCCCTCTCTCTGTTGCTAGGCACATTACAGTGAAAAAAAATGATTTGAGCATACATTTTGTTTGATAAACCAGGCTTCGGTCTTTTAGTGTAAATGGATATACACCCCCACACACGCACATACAAACACACCGTTTTTACTGTAAGAGCCTCAGGCTACACTGTACACACTAAATAACTAGTTGCCACCTCTGCTTAACAAACATTACCCATTCTATTCACTAAACTACAAAGTTCAACATAACCTGAATTTGTTCTGTTACTGTGCTCAGTCTAATGCAACCCAAAGCCAATTTTCTGTCGTTTAAAGGTCTAACTTGACATTTAAATACTAATTGCATTACATTACATATTTATTCTGTCTGAAATCACAGGACTTTGGCATAGCTGAGGAGTTTGCAACAAAAGCCCTGGAGCTCAAACCCAGATCTTATGAAGCATACTATGCCAGAGCTCGGGCCAAGAGGAGCAGCAGGTAAGGACACGTTAACTGGAACATATCATTACAACTTACTTACTTCAACCACTAGCCCCACACCCAACCCTCCTCCTTTCTAAAACAGGCTTGGGTCAGTCTATGGCGGACTTATATCGTTAAAAAGCTTCTAGAAATTATCAACAATGCAGCACTGTTTAACTGAATGAAAATTAATTCTTGAGAGGACAAGAAAATTATTGGAATGCAAAGTCATACAATGCTCCTGTCGAGGTTAATTATCATGGTGGCCATGAAAATTAGGTAGTTGTATCTTCCTTTGTTCATTTTCTTTGTCCTCTCCAGGCAGTTTGCTGCAGCACTGGCAGACCTCCACGAAGCAGCACGACTCTGCCCCTCCAACCGGGAGATCCGACGCCTGCTGGCACGGGTGGAGGAGGAATGCCAGCATCATCAGAAGATACTCAGCAACAATGCACCACAGGGTTACAACAAGGACCCTCACTCCCACCACCGCCAGCCCACAGAGGGGGAGACAGACATGTATTCACAGGGAAGCCTAGAGAGGCAGATCCCTAGTGATCAGGTTGACGCAGAGAAGGAAGAGGAGGAGGAAGATGGAGAGGAGGTGGCTCTGCCGTGTGGGAAAAGCCCAGAGTTTTGGCCTATGAATCCATATGCTCCAAACAGGACTCTCCCTGGAAGTATGGCCTACAGTTCAGCAGATCAGGGGCCGTGTTTTCCTCAAGAGGAGTCCGTGCAGAACCAATCGTTTGTGGACATTCCTGAGCCTGTTCCTCCAGCCAACAGACAGATCCAGAACCAGGGAAGCAGAATCCAGCACCACTGCCACTCCCTCCAGTCCGGGAGCAGAGCAGGGGGCAGGCCTCTCTCTCTCTGTGGCCCCTCCAGCCCTCTGCCAGGCAGACATATGTCCACCTCCCTGAGGCCTACCGCAGCGTTGGGCATCGACATCAGCCCTGTACCCACCAATGAGCACTCTGGACACAGCCCCACTGACCACTATCACCCCATGTCTCCCAACAACTCCTCCCCTCCTGGGCCCATCCAGCTCTACCAGCCCCGCTCCTCCAGCTTCTCCAGGGGCTCTGACAGACTCTCTGCCCACTCCGTGGCTCTGGATAGCCTGCCTCTTTCTCTAGGGTCCAGCATGGAGGTTAGGAGGGAGGGCGGTGGGGGCACAGCAGGTTCAAGGGGCTCCAGCTCTAGTCAGGCTTCCAGTGGGACCCTGTCTGACGGTGGCAGGCAACAGGTGCAGGAAGCCCCGTGCCTCATCAAAAGCAGTGGCAGCTTCAAGACAAAGCCTGAGTTGAAACCCCGGCCCTTCATGGGAGTCATGGACAAGGCAGTCCGAGTCCAGGGCCAGCAAGCCTCCGGGCTTGGCCGACAGGGCCAAGGACAGGGAGGAGGGGTGGAAAGTTTCAGTATGTCGGTCATGGAATTCCAAGGGTTGAACAGTGAGTTCAAGCGCACCTCATTCCAGGAGCACCTCCCTGGAAGTCAGGCCAACAGCCAGCAGCAGGGCAGGGAGTTTGGAGAGCGGCCCCACCAGCGAGACGCCAGAGCCACAGCATCCTCCCAGCTCTGCTTCCCCGATGGGAGGCACAGGCAGGCCAGCCTGACGAGAGACAACCCGGCCCTTCACATGGCTCCTATCAAACCCAAACGCTCCTTTATAGAGTCCAATGTCTGAATATAGTTTATGAAAGCACAAATTCAAGCTGGTTTTAACAGACTATGTCCCACATAAGGTAGCAAGGGAGCCTGTTTTGTAGAATTACGCCGCTGCACTGCGTTTACAATCTAGAACCAGTGTTAAACTCAGGCTATTATGCTTTTGCTTATGTGTCTACAGCTACACTAGTATATTCAAGAAAACCTGACATACCTTAAATAGGAAGTTTAAAAAAAGTAGTATAGTGTCTCAACCTTTGGTTTGTTATAGCAAATATTAAAATCATAGACAAAGCATTGTGCACGAATATACAAATGCTCACAGCATTAGTTGCAGGATATGAACATTTCTATTGTCAAGTGTCTATTGAAGAACATTTATATTTGTACGGTGTACACTATATTTGCAGATTATATATTTCCCTCTAAGTGGTAATTATCTGTCAACATTACAGGCTTCAAAAGAAATTAATTTGTGTACTGAAGATTCTTTTTCTTGGTACATTTGATAAAAAGGCACTGTACATGACATTGTTGAACTTTCTTGTCATAATCTAGCATTGAATTGATCGCTTCAGTATACACAGTATATGTTATTTATTTTTGCATAGCAGAGCACATATTCATATGAAGTGTCTACTGGTTTATTTGGACATGAAAGAGAGCATTTACACAAGCAACAGTCAAGGATAAACACCTTAAGAGACTTATATATGTCCATAGTTGTCATATGCCCTTTTCAGAGTCATACTATGGATTACAGAATGTTACCACATTATCACTGTGGTATAATAAAAATTTATGGAGGACTAATCTGTTGTATCTACTGCCTAGATGTTATTATTACTTTTACACATCTGGCCCACATTTTGTACATCTACTTCTTGCACAGCATAATCTATGAAATGTTCCCAAAGCTTTAGAGTGAGTGCACATGGGTTGCAGAGTGCTGTCCTCACACAGTTCAGCCTTATTTATCCAAAATTAAGACATCCGAGCAGAAATTTGCCCAAGTGGGCAAAATGAACTAATAACGCAATGATGTGATCATGGCTATTTCTGCAAAAATGCTCACTGATACAGCTGGATGTTATTCAAACAACCTCAATTCCCACAGGGTTCAGATTAGCAGGGCTCCCACACAATCAGACAGCCTGAAAACACCACATATGTAATGCTACCTTGTTGGATTGCAGATAACGATGCTCATTGTTTTTAAGAGACAATATAAGACACAAGACTTAACAGCTAATTTTCGATTAACTGAATGCCAATGCAGAAATGTCGTCACATTGTGCACAAGCCTCAAATGGAAACAAAAAAGACCCCTATGAGCACTGTATTGTAGTTTCTGTTTCTAAGATAATTGTGGAGGAATCAGTCTTTAGGATGCTAGTGGCTGGTCTTCCAGCGGCCGATGGCCATCTTCAGGGTGTGGTTAGGGGTGAGCAGAGTCGTCAGTAAGGGGAGGTTGGTCATGGGGCTGGTACGATTCTTGGTGTAGATCCAACTCTCAATGGCCTCTCTCTCATATGAGTATCCATCTGTTTGGGAAAGAGAAATCCAAATTACAGTGCTGAATGCATGAAAAAATTCAAGAAATAACTTTACGTTGTTGAAAAAATACTCTCCCAGATATGCGATAAAGAAAAAAAATTAAAGACCCAGTGGATCATAAAGTGCCTCTGCTATTACAGGCGACTGATGTGTTAAGTGGAATAGCTGTGAGGTGGATGGTGGACCAGACAGAGAGACATGCAGGCAGACAAGCTAGCTGCTGTGCGGTGTGCTCCTCTCTCACCAGCAGCAATAACTGGCTCCTTCATCAGCTCTCTGGTGATGGGACAGAGGAACTCGTCTGGAATGTCTGTACACACTGACGCACCCTTCAGCTCCTCCACCTTCCTCAGGACCTTTTTGCGTAGACCCACTGATTCTACATGCACACACATCACAAGCGGAGAATATAACACAAGAGATAATAGACGGTCTTAAATTGCTTTTTGTGCACTCTCATCTAGAAGGAAATCGCTGGAGATCCAGGAACAGGCCAGACTGACCCAAGCCGATTCTGATCTGAACATTTTCATACATTATTATATCAACACTAAGGCCTTCAAATCCGGAAAAAAAATCTATATTTCCTTTTTTTTTTTTTTTTTTTTTTTTTT
>OMKZ01000949.1:0-11393 GCA_900302535.1 Neoniphon sammara
ATATATATTTTTTACATTGATTTTCCTGGAGTGGCTGCCACAGAAAGAAAGGCAGAAAACTGCCCCTACCTTGACATCTTTATCATGTGAGTTTACTGCTCAGCCTGCCCCCCAAAAAATAACACAACACAACTGTCGACATACTGTGATAAAATATCAGAATAAAGACCATTCTTAAATGGTTAAACTGCAACACATATCCAGACCCAGTCTCAAACAGCCACATAATGCTTATCAATAAGCTTAAGATTTTAAAGTGATTTTTACCTGTTGGCTGTTGTTGGTATCCTACCTGAAAGAGTGAGATGAGTTTTACTAAACAGCAACAGAATCACTGGAAAACTGAAAGCTCTGACTTTGTAAGATAAAAGATTGATAATTCATTAATGTCCCTCAAGAGTGACAGTATGTGGAGACTCACCCCTGAAGCCTTTACAGGAGACAAAGGGCTGTGCAGGCAGCTGGTGCTGTAGCTGGACGCGCTCTGTGATGTGTGGCTGATGCGGAATGAGGGCGCTCAGGTGCAGTAGCTGAGTTGAACATTTACGCCATCGTGTCTCCTCCCCTGGATCCTCTGTGAACGGCAACGTACTGTACACTTCCATACCAAACCTGTCCTGATGTACTAACTGCACAAATCGAGGACTATAAACATCTTTTATCATTCCCTACCAAACTTCTTTTCTATCTGTAAGCTTAAGGGAGACATTATTGACTATGAGCTACAAAAATAAAGTAACTGGTAGTAGTAGCACTAAGTACACTTGAGGGTAGAGGGTATTTTTTTTAGCCAGACTGAGTCTCCTACATGTACTGTACCTGTATGAGGTGGCACAGTTGCAGATGTCCTGAGTTGTGGACATGCTCTGGCTCTCCGATACAGGTATGCAGCCCTCATAGCATCCAGACATTCATTCTAAAACACACAAAACGTGAGGCATCACACATGGACAAATGACACCAGCTTATATCAAAGTCTATGTCCCGGACTGAAATACAGGTATTTGGTTTGGGTGTTGTAAGTAGTTGGTCATTTGCAGATTCTTAATATATGGATTAATCCTATTTCCCTTCCTTTAACAATTACTGTTTTAATAAGACTAGAGCTACATGAGCACATGCTTACGATTGTCAAATATTTTGTCAATGTAGGCAAAATCCCAAATGTCAAAAGGATGCTTTGTGAGTGAATTCACACTGGATAGCAGAGTACCAGATGTCCTACCTTGACAGGCTCACCGCCCTGCCACAGAGTCACATGACTGATCCCTCCGAGGTGAGAGGCTGAATGAGGGAGCTCAGGTTTACTTATCAGGCTGTTCACCTTCAAAACAAAGGAACATGTTAACCAGGGGGCTTATGACATCCGCTCACTACTTTGTCTCTGGCTGGCTTTCATTTACTCTGTCTTTACTTCATACCTGCTCTCTTTTCTTATCTCTCACCACAGTTCTCTCCTGGATCTTCACTTTGACCACGTTCCCATGGTGCAGGTTGGGCTCCTGCAAAAACCACTCACTGGTCAGCCTTATTTAAAAGTAATAAGAACTCTGTACTGGTAGAATTTGTGGGTCTCTTGATTCTCTTACAGTATTTTTGATGCTACTGTGCAGGACTTTATTCTCTGTGCTGCTCTTCGCTCTCTCCTGCCTCAGCCTGTTCCTGTCCTTACGAGTCCTCAAGTGTTTCTTCTTCTTCTTCACTGGAGTTTGCTGTGCAGGAGAACAGTAGCATGTGGGAAACAGACCTGGGTCAAATAATGACTTGAAATACCACTCAAAGTTCATTTTAGTCAATGTGAAATAGCAGGTGGGTGGATTTGCCTTTTAGTACAATTCTGTTTTTTGGGTATGCAAGTTATTCACAGTATTTTTGGTAGCTTTCAGATAACATTGATTGGATTAATTTGGTCTGTTGCTAAATATAATTAAATATAAACTCCACCCATCTGGCCTTTTAAGCAGGGCAAAATAGCATGAGCTGTTTTAGCCAAGCATGATTTGATTCAAATCATGCTTGGGATTTATAATCTTATGCCATATGAATTAAGCCTCTATCCATATACCGGTGGATGAACAGTGTCTGGTTGGTTCAGTAAATGTGCCGGTAGTCCATCAGAATCTGTACTATTTGAACCACTGGTGCTGTGAAGGCGGAAAAGAAATATTAAAGTCTGAGCTGAATGATGAGCATAAAATTGCATATCAGAGCCTTCAGTCTCTGTGAACTTGTGTTTCATCAAAAAAATATAAATGAAAATAAAAATCCTTTATTACCTTGTTTCCAGGTCAGAGACAGAGATGTTGCAGTCCGTGTCCAGCTCTTTGCCCAGCCTCTCTCTGACCTCCTGTCTCAGTAATGCTGCCAGCTCAGTCAGACAGTATGCGGTCTGATGCGATTGCACAAAAACACACAGAGAAAATGAAGAAACAAAATAACACGAAGCATGCACAAAACCTATGGTACCCACTGAATAACAGGTATATTCAGAACTTGAAAAGTCAAGCCCTCAAAAGAAATACCGAGGCATATTTTTGGGGCATGCATTTCTTTCCTTCCATGGACTGAGGTGAAACTAAGCAACAAGGTAATATTCAGTCCAGATTTCTACATAACTTTAACCAAACCTGAGTCACCTTAGTTGGGTCGGGGTCACAGTAGTCCAGCAGGGTATCACAAAAGTAATAACCCAGCGACTTCAGGTCCCTCGTGGTAAAGTGAGTCCCTCTCCTGTTACCTGAAAGCCATGCGGATGATATGTCTTCATAAAGGGGACAAACACTCACAAACACATGCACAGACACACACTCACAAAATGTAAACTCACCCAGTGTGGAGCCTCCGAAGGTGGACTCCATAGTGTAGCTGTTTCTGATGCCAAGTCGCCACATGACAATTCGGCCTGTTCCCTCTTTGCTTTTCTGCACCCGGAACTTACAGCTGCGGAAGGAGAACTGAGGAGGAGACCAGGAATCCAGGAGGAATCATTTTCATTGATATGAGTATATATAACTGAATACCAAGCAATAGTCAAAGCTCTGTACATAATGCTTACAAAACAGTATTATGCATTGGAGCTATACACTTTGCACACTTAGAGTGCCCATCCTACTACTATCCATTCATATGAACTTTATTATTCCAATATTGCAGCTGTTTACATCGCTTAAACAGCTAAGATGAACAAGATGAATGACAGGGCCAGAGAAGGATAAACACCTTGGTGCTATAAAGGTCGATTACAGTAAAATGGAAATAATCTTAGCTACTTTTTATTCCAGATTTCAGTAACTTACCTAAAAAGGAATTAATTAATTAATTATTACTGAATGTGGTTCTAGTCATATGAATCTTATCATTTCCCACTTAAAACATGTTGAACCACACAAACTTCAAAAGTCAATAAAAAAGGGTAGAGGCCCCAGAGTTACTCATACAGAAAATATAATGTAAGAATTCAGTACAGGACAGTGACTCTACCTTGTCATTGGCGTTCTTACTCATCATCAGGGGGAAGACTCTCTCATGAAGCTGTAGTGCAGAATTACCACGGTTATTACAGCCGTACATGAAGACGTTGTTTTTACGGCTGTGGCCATGATAGTCACAGTAAAGGACCACATCCCTCTCTGCCATCAGTCTGAGGAAAATATGGAACAACACACAGGGTTAGAGATTCATTCAGAGTTGACTCTGGTTCAGACTCTCAGTGTTACCACTACCAACGCATATTGGAAAAAGAGAGAGTACTGTGTGCAATGTTGGTGAAAATAGTTTTATGTAGTTTTGTTAACTGGTAGTACTTTGAAAACAGATTACAAACTACCTACAAAAAGCACTTGATTGGGACTTTAAGAAAACTCATCTTTCATTTAGTTGAAATAAAGTTGAAGGATTGTTTACTGTGTTTCTGAACCTTGTCATCTTTTACAGCCAAAAATAGTTGTACAAAAATAGTAGCAACTGTGGTTAAAAGTAACCACTACCATCTAGTTGCAGCCAACTGTATATTTAAAAAAAACAAAAAAAAACAAAACGGTGTTAAACTACTCCCCAGCAACGTGTAGTGTCCTGTCTCACCTTTTCACCATGTTCCTGGTGTGCCACACACAGGGAAAGGAGTCCCTGAGCATCGTCCTGTAGTTCCTATTGAGGTCCCTGCCGGCCAGAGAGCAGCGGTAATTCCCCACAACCACACCGTCTGGGTTCAGCATCGGCACCACCTACAGGACCAGAGAGGGAAAACAACAGAAAGAAGGGAGAAAAAGCTGCTGTTAACCCCTCATTTAACCCCATCACCTTCTAATTGGTACTAACATACATATGTTTCATAAGAAAGTGTAAGGCAAAAAGGCAATGGTATTAATGAGGAAGGTATGGGACTGTGGGCTTGAGCCCCGCACCTTAAAAACAAAAGTGTCCCTGAGTAGCCGAGCATCGTCTGAGTCCCCGAGCAGGAAATCCAGGAATCCTTCCATGATCCAGGAGCCGTTGGTTTCTCCGGGGTGCACTCGGGCCGTTACCACCACCGCCTTCTTGGCCCTGCCCTCCATCCGGCTGCCCCCCGGTGATGTTATTGTCAACACGTATACATTATTCCCTGCCAGGCTGCGGCACAGCACTCGCAGTTTACAGTAGGATGCAACTGCTGGGTTGGAGGTGACACGGCTGAGGTAGCGCTGCAGGTGGGAATAGGTGTAGGGGTAGCAGTGGGCCAGATAGCAGGTGTCTGAGTCATAAGGGAACTGGCAAGTCCAGGTGAGTGAGTAAAGAGCAACGGTGACGGTGTTGTCTGGTTTAGCCTGATCAGAAACAGAGATGAGGGTCAAGAGGGAGATCTTACTATTTTAATATTTTTCAAAGATAGTTTTCATGAAGATACATACTGTTCTGACTTAATGCATTGATATGCTTTGTCATTCTGACATCATGCAAGGTCTTTCAACATTGGTTTCATAGTTGTAGAGTTTGTTATGAGTTCAATAAGTAAGGTTATTTCATCACTCAGTCATACTCCATATTTTTCCCACTGAGCACGTACAGTCTCACTTGTCATTGCTACTGAAACAAAAATTCACTCTAGACATTTTGGAACATTCAAGCTCAGGTGTGCAAAATGCCACTTGAAACTAGACATGATTTTCAAGAGCAACCCACCTGACTACAGTTACGGTAATATTTGATATTGGAGCCCACGCGATGCCAGCCAACACCTTTCTCCTCAGCGGCTCTCTCAGAGTAGAGGAGCGGTCTCATACCCAGAGAATACAGGCTGCGGCCCTTCATCAGGTTGGTAATAGTGAAACGGTATGTCACTCCAGCCTTCATGTTCCTGACCCTGAAGTAAAACCACTGCGTGTGCTTGTTGGTATACATATCAGTGCGCAGGGTGAGCTCATAGTCATGGAGGCCACTGGGTAGCAGTAGACAGAAAAATGAGTGGACAGACAGACAGAAAGAAGGAGTAACTTGGCAAAGACCTCATGTGAAAAACGTATAAAGATGGAAATAAGAGAAATGAAATGGTGAAACAAGAAATCAGGAGTTTAGGTGCCATAGACTTACACTTGTACAGCCTTCTGCAGGTTGCCACTCTCAAAGCGTGACTCAAAGGTGAGGGTGGAGTCCCTCTGATGTGTGCAGGGGGCGGTGTTCTTAACAGGCCCCCTACTTCCTCCAACACGAGAGCAGGTGAAATACGGGCTCTTAGTGGCTTAATAGGTGAGTGAGAGAAACAGGAAATATGGTCAATATTGAATTCTAAACTTATAAAAAATAGCACTTGGATTTGGAAAACAGTTGAACTGCTTCTACTATCAGAGGTTGGTTTACCTTGAGAGATGATTATTTATATCTGGACACTATCAGCCAAACTAGTCACTGTTTGGCTGAGCCACCTGATCTACTTAATGTTCCGACATAATCTCCATATTAAACATAACCATGGTAACATTACTAATTAGAATAGTTACAGAGCAAATATATTAAAATACTTGTCTTCACATTACTCAATTGTGGTATTAATATGAATTCCATATCTTAAAGCATTGGCTTTAAAGTAATTTCAACAAAATCGCGTCTTCCTCATTAATATGCAAATTTATGCAGTAAGGTGCTCCAAAATCTAAGTTCACAAAAATATGTCGACACATACATATAGGCAGAAACACACGTGACAGAATGTCCTTCATAGTATGGCACAACACACATGCAGGCAAAAAAATAAAAAATAAAAATAAATAATGCATGTCTTTATTGGTCATAAAGTTACCATGATCAGTCCAGTACACCACATCCCCCTTCTCCTCTCCGACTGGCATGGGTGTTCTCTCGTATCCTGTGGGCTGGTAGAAGGGCTCTAGCTCAGGTGGGTCCCACTCTGCAACACAAAAAGGCAACTAACAGTGTGATGAAATAATCAGGGACAGTTTTGCAGCTGTGTTTTGATTTCATGTATTTCTTATTGGTCAGCTTTTCAAAGCAATAAATAATATTAATGTGGCTATGACAGAGGTATTAGAGGAGATGACTTCTTTCTTATTTCCTGGCTATCTCTGGTCTCAGTGGCTCATTACTTAATGTTTTTGGTGGTTATTTTCCCTTGTGCATATCAATAACATGTCTGGTTAAATAAAAGTTAAATAATATTGAGCGATAAAATACCTATGTGATGGACAAAGTCATCGACAACCTCACACTCGATGGGCCAGCGGGGGCAGGAGATAGACAGGAAGGTAAACAGGTCCAGAGGCTCCCTGAGGCTGAAGGTGGGCCGGTCACCATCAAAGTCTATCAGCAGCTGCCTGGTCCGCAGAACCTGGCTCAGCTGCATAGAGACTGGGTGGGAACATGACACCTCATCACACTGCTTCTTTAAAAGCTCACCTCCAAACACTTTCCATTAAAAAAAAAACAAAAACCCATTAAAAATTAGTTTTCTCATGGTCATTATCCTCCACTGGTACACAATGGCTATACATTTTTTATCAGGTCAATTTACTTAATCCCAGTCACACTGCCTCAAAGTGACAACACTGTTTGTTTACCAAGAGATTAAGTATAACCTGATCGCTTTAATCAACTCTATTACAAAGCAGTTCTTGTTTAATGTATTAAAATCTGGCATTAGAGATGGTGAGTAATGCTGTTGTTTACATTCAGTGTTTACCACCTCTCCACTTTATTCAGTCAACCATAAACCATCATTTTTTCACAGCTGTTTTAGCTACACAATCCCATATGTACACGTGGACATGGGTCCACTGCAGCACATTACCTCGAACAGCAGATACAGGTGATATCAGCAATGCAGTTAGGCTACATGTGTTGAAATGTCTTACATTGCTTCCTCCCCCCTAAATCCTGCTCCTCTTCCTCCTCCTCCTCCTCCTCCTCCTCAGTATTGGAGTCATTGGTGTCAGCATTGTCCTCTTGGTAAACATTCCTCCAATTTCTGATAGCAGAAAGACTCCGATGGCTGGTGTTTTCTCTGCCTAAATGGGAAAGCGTGAGCTTTTATAGCCTCTCATTAAAGGTAAACTGTTTTGGCTGTACTATTTCTTTCATTTTAAAATGAAAAAAGGAGACGCATGAGCTAAACAAACATACCACAGAATGAGAAGATAAGCTATGTCAGGCCTTATCAAACTGAAACTCACATGTGAAGTGCTGAAGGTGGTACAAGATGAATCTCTCATAGGCGTCCTCAGTTGTGCTCTTAGAATAAAACGGAAATTTCGGAAGTTTCACATCACATCATTGCTCAAATTCAGTCCAGCCACTGTTATTGATATTACCATTCAACATAAAAACTAACCTTAGCGTATCTGTTATCGATAATACTGACCTGAATGTCCGTCCTCAGTGCAGGACACATCGTTTCCTTGATAGATCTGCAGTAATTTGCCAAGTTTCTTCATCCACGTTTTTGTGTCTTGCTGGGTATCTGATAATGCTGCCACACTAATGAATAATTCATGCGTCCCTGTGCCAGCCTTTATTCTGTTAACCAACCAAACCATTAGCTGGCCTCTACATTTGGCTAACTGCTAGCAAGCTTCTCTCTATTTTTCTGATGTAGTTGTCTTTTATTAAACCTCTTGAAGACCAGACCATGTATTTCGCATGTTTTAAACTACAAATAATTATATGGATAACAGAAAGCCCTCCTCAGTTCGTTTAATTGTACCTAGCTCAACGCAAACTTGTCAGCTAGCAAAACAATCTTTCACTAACTACGTTACTAAGCAGCCGAGCCAGTCTCAACATTACGGTTGCCATGGAGACTAGGTGGTTGTACCCAAGGGTGAGTGCGCGCTCTCTCTCCTTCACTGACAATTTCTCTTCAGTATGAATTACACACTGGCAGTTATTTAGAGACGAAAGGTAAAATGTATATCATTTATTGGATTATGCAGTTAGCGTTTGATGCAACTTGGGCCAAATGTTTTATGAGTTATTTTATCTACTGTTGCTTATTACTGAGTTTTTACAATGTATTCGTGTAATTCAAGTTTTCTCAATATAACACGTTATTGTGACATACCACTGTTGTAAAGGAATACTTTTCATTTCTCTGTAAGTTTAGTATTAGTATTATATGGATGTGGTTCAAACTAAAGGGAAAAAGACATCAGAAAAACAATTTATTAACTTTTTACAAAATGTACAAGCTTTGTGACATTCCCTCCCATTTCCAAAACATGGCTTATCCCATGTACCATTAATGTACATAGCCGTAAAAATGCTTATGGTGGCCATCTGTATGGGTTCTAAAAAATATGGTGATTAAATATTTATAACCCCAGGGGCATTTGGCACATTTATATTAGTGACTTCTTCACCATGCAATGCCCATGAGAGATATGGACATGTAACACGTGGCAATGCCACAAAAATCTAAAGAAGGGGGCAAACATAATCAAATCTACTCGTTGTAAAAAAATAAAAATTAAAAAAAGGCCTGTATCAAAAGTATGTCAAAATATTATGGTGATTACTGATCAATTTTGCCTAAAAAAAGCTGCACATAACCTATCCAGCCTCCATCATCCACCCGCAAGTAAATATGTTTAAGTTATCAACAACAGCATAGAGCAATACTAAGAATGGGTATGAACATAATTTCTTCCACATCCTTTCAGAAGTTTTGGAAATTTGAATGTGAATAGAAAAAAAAATATACACATACAGATACTTACAAATGTATCTAAAGAAAGTCAAGCATTCATTCAACAGCCAAATGTTTTATAGAAAACTGCCTTTTTAACTACCAAGTTACAGAGACAAGATGGGAAGCGATGGTACAGATGGAGGCCTGTAGGGTTTTGCTGAGGGAACAAGTAAACAGAGTAAGAACAAGAAAAGAACATTCAAACCACTCTAGCGAATGGCCTGCCACGTGAGGGCCTTTTAAAGTCTTCATCATAAACAGGTATGGGTAACCAAAGTTCTCCAAGTCTACGGATCACTGTCCAGCAACTGGGGAAGGGTGAACGTATGGCGTTGGGTTGGGGTGGTTTCAGACACGCTGTTTGCGGCTGTGTGCAGCAAACCAGATGTTACGTGCTGTTCATCATCTTCCGCTTCTTCAGTCTTTCCCGCCAGTCTTCAGGAAGCGCCTCAAAGTTGGCATTCTTCACAGCTTTACCTCTGAAGGAGAAATAAACAATATAAGTCACAATGCGACAATGAAAGGCATATAAAAACTGTTCCAAAAGAGGATAAATAATAGACAAATTGAGAGAAAACAGAGGAACAGTACAGAGATATTTACTGTTCAGTGGTGTCTTTGTAACTGTTAGCTTAAATAATGCTCTTTATGCACTGGTTCCTTTACCTTTTCCTTATTTTCCTACAGTTAGAAAACAATTCACAAGAAAACTAGACCAGTCTCAAGCGGCCAGTCTGTGCATAATTCCTTAATCCAAACATTTATCTGTCAAAAGTCTTACGTGATGAGCTGCTGCTGCTTCCATTCCTCGATACTTTTCTTGGCAAGCTGCTCCCTGTCCTCATCGCTGGAGCTGCTCTTCTCCTCTTCGTCCAGCTCTTTCTGGATGCTCTGCCACTTCTTCACCAGAGAGGGCATTTTCTTGCTCTTCTTTGACTGTGGAAAAATGAGGCAGAAAACAGGCATACTAAGGAGGACAACTGCTACTGTAAATTCTTTTGTAGGTGATAATCAAAGATTAGATTCTCGAGGCATGGCTTGTTTTATTTACTATCCCAAAACAATAATTCAGTTTTGTGATGCTACGCCGGGGAAAGAATTATTGTGAAAAACTTAACATTATTGGTATTACTGTAACCAACTTTGCTTGAGGTAACTGTTACACTTGTTTAATACTAAAGTGAACTTCAACACTAACCTTATCCTTTTTCTGTTTCTTGGTCTTGTCTGTGGGCAGCGCTTTGACTCCAGATGAGTCAAAGGGCGGCTGAGACGAGGGCAGAGGTGGCTGAGTGGGGACGACTGGGACAGGTGGAGCTGGGATTTCAGAGGGGAGCAAAGGAGCAGTGACCGCAGACACACCCCAGTAGGAATTTGCTGACATGACAGGTGCTGCAGATAAAGAAAAAAAATACACTTAGTAATCAAAATGTTGATGCAAGTTTAGTTGAAATGGATGGCTTCATGCTGATTAATTAGATCTAGATAGGCTCATTTTTGTAATGTTATTTGAGACATGCTTGTGTTGAAAGACTATATCCAACCACTTTATCATTCTTATCTAAATATTTTAATTTCTCAATCATACAAAAGAACAAATTTTCTCTTTACACTTGCAGTGTTTTCATCAGTTGTATACTTTAGCTGCATACCTTGCTATATTTAGTTTTTAATTATCATGTTTAATTTTAGCTCCCACCACCATTACACATTGCAATGCAGGTGTAACAAATTCCACAGCGCCACCTAGTCTTGTTTCACAGAGTGTGTGATCACACTGTTTAGGGGAGCTGGACACTGTCTCTCCCCATACATGATTAAGATGTAATTGCAGACGTTATGTAACTTGTGTAGTGACATATTGAGCTTTTATTTTCACCTGCACTGGCAACAGGCTGGGTGTAGAGAATGGGACTGCTGCCAATAGTGATGGCTTTACTCAGCTGACCAGCTTTACGTTTCTGACCCTTCCCCACAGGGGCTGAAGGCTCCACGACCTGTGTGAAAGAGAAGAGGAGATATAATGAATAAAAATGCATTTTGATGCATGTAGCACTATTTAAAAGTTACTCATTAAAGTGCCCTGATTAAAAGAAAACTTGATAACTTCCATACCTTGGTGCTGACAGTGCCTGGAAGTAAAGGCCTCCCACTGCCATCTTCCTCAGTTCCAGGGGCCGGAGGTTCCCCGTCGTCATCATCCATCTCCATCTCTACCTCC
>OMKZ01000949.1:12854-26206 GCA_900302535.1 Neoniphon sammara
CCTCCTTTTCACTGACTGGACCCCAGTTCAAATTAAAAGTGCCCTCACAAGCAAGGGCTTAAGAGTCTGTGCTACTGGGAGAGGGAGTCCTCTCTGTGGCAGGTTTATTTAACAGGAACCAGGCTGGCCCAGAGTGGATGCTCCCTTATCAGTACAGGCAAGGCAGAGTGCCAGGATTGCATCACAGAAACCTGAAGAGTCTGTTTCTGGTATGTATTCTGATCCACTTGGTTAAGGTTCTCCCCAAGTCATGTTACAAAGTCTGCAACCCCGGCACTGAGAGGGGTGTAGTCACACGGTAAGCTTTTGAGGGGGGGGCGAGGGAGTTTAGAGATGTGAAAGGTAAGGAGCGCGTACCTGTCCCAGTGGCAGGACCAGCCTTTAGGGGTGGCGTTAAGTTCGTAATGTTTTATGTGTTCAGCGGCTTCCTGCAGCCTGCGACGGAGATAGACCCCATTCAGAGCGCCCTCCCTCCAGTCAGCGATGCGTGTCTGCAAGATTCAAAGGGAGGAAGAAGCAACAAAAGAGGAGAGAAAGGGGAGAGACAGGAGACAAAAGTAAGAAAAAAAATTCCAGAGAGTAGAAGCAGGAGGACAGAAAGCAGACAGATGGGGAGGAGAAAAGAACCAAAAAATGGATGAGTTACACAGAAGAATAATTACAGTTAGGCTCGGAAATGACACATTTTGATGGATCATAATGAGAATTTTAAATATTAAATGCTACCACATGGCTGTGCGCAAAATGGTGTGAAACAAAATTAAGCATTAAATATTTCAGAAGTCGCACTGCGATAGCTACAACTGGAGTAACTCTACTTAGAACGTGAACCTTAATATTCTCACCTCCGTTTGAAGCAGAAGCAACTGAAAGTTTGAGATTGCCTTTTTGTTTATCCCCAGGAACTCCATCTTGCTAGTTAAGGTGTTCGCTAATTCTCCAATCTGAAACTAAAAAAAATTTCAGTATGAATCCATTTTCTTATACATGTCAGTTTACTATCAGGATCAACATTATTAGCACTTTTATTATCACTTCATTGCTGTTGTTACCTTGAGCTCAGGTGTTTCCACCTCCTCTTTAACCAAAGGCTTTGAAACCATTTTCTCATCAGTGTTTTCTGTTTCCTTGTCATCTACTTCCACAACGTTTTCCACGACTTTTGAATGTGCTACAGGACACAAGAAGAGCATTTTAAGTATGCATGAAAATTATCCACACCTATGCAGTATAAAGGACTGGATATTTCAAGGACAGATAATTACTGCTTAAAACATTTAATTGAAGAATACATAGGAGTCTAGATAGATACGTTCTTATTTTTCTCTCTAGATACCTCAACACGACAACATATTAAGATCCTACATCTCTGTAATTTATACGATCAGCTCTGTCAGAGAGCCTCTGCAACAGCCAGGATCAGTGTTTTCCTTCCTTTGTTAATATGTTTTGCAATGCATATTGCTTAAGAAAATTAGGGCCTGGGCTCTTTAGGCCATGCAGAGCCACGAGAGCTCTGCATAAGGAAAATACTGTTTACATCCACAGATCAGACAGTATGGCTGAAGTCACAAGCATCAACCAAGTTGAGGCTGGTGCATTGTACATCCACATACCAGGTAGCTGCTCAGTAGTTTTCTAACTGCAAGGGCTAAGTCAGTGCATAAATTAAACCATTTTGTTCAGCAAATTTCTTGGAAGAATACTGTGCAACCACAGCAGTTTGGAGCTAAAGGAGTCTTTAAATTCAACGTAGTCTAACACACCAGTCACGAATAACACCCCCCGCACCTCTTCACAAAACACCCAGCAAGTGCTAGCACACTTGATATTTTGGACTCACCAGTGTCTACATTCTCCTGTGTGTCGGATCCTCTACTGTTGGAGTCTGGGCTAGCTGCACGGAGGAAGGCCGTCTTCCACCGGGTTTTCTTCAACAGAAGATTACGAGAAGCAGAAGCTTCTTGGCTTGTCTCAGAGCAGGGACTGGAGCCCTCTGCACTTCCGTCACCTTCCTCCAGTGCACGGAGCTCAGCCTAGGAGTCAGAAGTTAGGTTAGAGCCAACATCACGTTGTCATAACATTTGCTACCAATTTTTGAAACACCAAAGCTGTGTTTCTGCAGGAGAAGACCGCACAAAATGAGATTCATTATTCAGTTTCCAAAGCTTCACAAAACAAAGAACCTCCTCTGCAGCACACAAACCCACCTTTTTCCTCTCCAGAGCCAGTTCCAGCTCCATCGTGTCTTCCTCCGCCTCCTCCTCAGCATCAGAGTTCTCTTCCGACTGATTCTTGCTGCCAAGACCTTTCTGGGGAGCAGGGAGTGAGTCTGGGTCACGCAGAGGGGTAGAGGGGGACCCTGGGAGGCGCCCGCCCTCCCCATCCGAGTCCACACTGTTTTCCTTGTCCTCCACGGCGCCGAGCAACCTTTTCCTCCACTTCTCCTCTGCCTCTTTCACTTCAGAGGGGATAAGAGGACCAAGCAGAGAGGCGGCCACTCCTCGACGCTCCTCCTCATCACTTGTGAGAGCTACAACACTCTCCATTACGTCCTTTAAGACAAACAATGACAGATTAAAACTGAGTAAAATCATTTAAACACATAGAATCAAATTATCTCAATCTGTATTGGACTCGAAGGAAACTTGCCTTAACTTTTGTCTCCCTCTTTGATGCTGGGGCTGTAGACGATGCGGTGTTCTGCTCAGTGTAATAACCTGCCTGTGTGGTGCCATTGCCATTAACAGCAGCACTAAAATGTAAAACACACAAAGGGATCAGATGCAAGTCATTTACTCTGTGGTTTAATATCTTTACTGGAAAGCAACAAAAGCAAAAAAGTGTCAAAATGCTAAGTACTAGTACTAATTACTAACGGCTGCAATGCACTGTTACCTGTTGGCATACTGCTGCAGGCCTTGCACCTGATCAGCCAGATAGTGGGGTAGCTCCCAGGATACTTCGTTGGTCAGTGTGTTCCAGTAGTAATAGCATCCGGAGTTCTCATCCCACACCTCCTGCCAGTCTCCCATCTCCACACCCACTGAAATAAGGTAACAAGTGTAAGACACTTCAAAAATGTATGTCATAATGTAAAAAAAAAAAAGGAGGAAAAAATCTATGAGCCACACTTTTACATTTACTGACAAATGAAGAACAATTTTTCAAAATTTAGGCTATACCCTGAATGATCTCTATGAAACTGTAGTAAGTCGGAGTGTGTAAATTGAACATCTGTGGCTGGAGAATTTCCCCTTTAAACAGTCCATTTTGCAAGCCACCAAGCAGTATTCTGAAATTGTATTCCAATTTATTTTTGGTCAACATTAAAAAAATAAAGTTGGTGGTGTTTTTTTCAAGGCAGTCAGCAATTACGGCTGGTGAGAGAAACAATTGTGTTTCCTGCTCTCATAAATACTACTATTTTTAATAACTGACTGCTTTGTTGTTGTATTGCAACTATGAAATAAAAAAATAAATAAAACCCACTGTCAAGCAGTCCAGCATGATTTATTTGAAATACAGCACACATAGTTTACCTCCAGCCAGTGAGTACTGAGTATTGTACTCGAACTCAGCCGCGGTGGTTTGCTGCTCCTGTCCCACACTGGCTGCTGGTTGCTGAGCATGAACTTCCGGTCGTGGTGGGATGGTGCTGGCAGGCGCTGAAGGACAAGATGTGGCATCTTCTGTACTTGGCTGAGTGGTAATTGCATCAATTTCCTGCACCAGGGAAGCAGGAGAAAAATAATTATTTTTCTTGTTTGCCCCTAACAATTATTTTTCAGTCCCAAGAACAACCCAGATTGCTCTAAGCAAAACTCTGCTCTTTTAACAATAATGAATTTTCTCAATGCAACAACCAAAGATTAATTTAAAAATCTGGAAAACAAAAAGTCATTCAATATTTTCTTTCCACATACGTATAAAAGATTAAAGTTCGCCCATAAATTTAATTACAATTTCTACTGTTAAGTTCACCACTACAAATTTTATTGCCCTCAAAGATTAGGTTGCTCCTCATCATTGTACATTTTGAACTCTCTTCTATTTTCCCTTTAAAAGGCAGCCTATGTAAGATTTTCACTCTAATACAATCCTCTTGGTAGGCCAAACGATGTGGTGGAGGGAGGAACTTGTATTCACTCCTCATTTGGTTAGTTGCCGTTCCCCATATTTGACTTTCTGGGCTGTAAAATAACAAACACCACCTCCTGTTAGGTGGTGTTTGTTTCGCTCCTCATAACTATTGAGGCTAAACCTGCTCCTCCGCCCCAGATGAGTGTTTATAATGTAAAAATGGTGTGCAGCCAGCCATAAGACTGAAAACTCTGGTAGGGCTCCCAAATTGCTTATCTATTCTGGTAACCGTGCCTAAGTTTATCTGACTAATAATGAATTGTGAATTCTGGACTTGATTTGGTGCTGTTTAATAGTGCCTTATGAATCCTGTTCTCTGTATGTACAGAAAGCAAAGTTACCCGACAGAAACCATGGAGAATTTATGTAATATTTATGTATGCCATTTATGATGCTCATCTATTTTTTATTCAAAATGCCATTAATAATTGGTCATTGTGGTCTATTTAGATGTGCTACAGAAAATTATAAGCATTGATAGTAATAATCTATTAGCTCACAAGCCCTAGAATGTAACCCAAACCAATCTCCAGCCATTATAGTGTGTAAGATTTAGCTGTACTGCACAGTGCTATTAACAATACAATAGATGCTATGTCACAATGCCACAAGTAATTTCTGCAGGTCCTGTCATAAATATTTTTCTCCTAACTGAAGTGTGTTGCCAGTGTTGAAAGATCTGAGAGCTGACTGCACCACTTTCAATTTGGTGAGGGTGTGTGTGTGTGTTTAGCAATGTCTGGAAAGTGGGTGTTGGCAGGTGGTGTCTTTGTTTTGATTTAGACTGGTCATTCATCTTTGAGCCTGCAGGGGTGCTATATTACATAAATCTTGCATCATCATATGCCAGTGTCTATACTGTTAATAGCCATACTATGCTTTTTGTTAACATCTTTTTGGGACTTGGTTAACAAAGAAGAGGATAAAGGCTGGTAGCAAATGATACCTACAGCCATAAAGTTGGCCAGTGTACTGTCAATGTCAGCTGACTGGTTGTGTTGAGACTTGGCATTTGGATGCTGTGAGTCTCCTGTGTCCTCTTCGTCGCTGTCCTCATAAGCCCCAAGGAGGGACAAGCCCTCTAGAAGGTGGAGACAAAGCAATGATTTTTTTGTTAGATCAAGTAACTTTCCCCTAATGTGTACGATCTAATCAAAGAAATATAAACGCCCCCCCTACAACACAGTCACACACTCCTTACTCCTTACCTGTGGCCTTCAATGCGGGGGGTTTCATGTTTGTGCTTCTTTCCCTCAAGAATCTGTGTCCATCACCTTCCTGGTCGTCTGCAAGTAATATTAGTCAAACTTTTAATTTTCGACTGCAGCTATATTAAGACTACACACATTCAAACATACATGTATGCATATATAATATACCTCCACACACACATATATGCATTCAACTAATAACTGGTGAACAAGTTAGCTATAACTAACTTACAGATAGCACAATTCAGCATGCCGACATATGTCATTTTACCACATGAATCCAACTGCCTTTATCCCTTTGAGACATCGCTAGCAAAAACTAACGTTAAACCTTTCCGGCTTGTGTTCGTAGGTTAATAAGCTAAGCCTTTAGCTATCTTACCTAACACCTCAGCAGCCTGTTAAGGATAACCCTTGGTTACGTTACAGACGCTAGCCGGCCTAGCGAGCTAGCTTAGCATGCTAGCTGACTGTTTCTGGTCGATATCAATAACATTGGTCGAATACAACATTACTTATACTATACTGCTTTAGTATATATAATTATTATCGGCAATGATGTATTTGTGCTCTGTAATGTTATAACTAATCCATTACGTAGCGTGCTACTTTTAACAGACGGGCCCCCAGCCACCGGCTAAGCATTAGCCTAAGATAGCTAGCAAACTGAGCAGGTTCGCACGTTAAATTTACCTTCTGATCCCGAAGCTGTTTCTTCCCTCTCACCACCTGTCCCACCACGGAGCCCAGGTGGTGAAAGCTGCAGTATAGTTCGCCGACCCACTGCTCCTCCTGTGAGGCGAGTTTTCTTCCCCATCCCTGGCCGTGGGCCTCCTCTCTCCGCTGGCGTTTAGGCGTGAGAAGCGCCGGAGCCTCTGCTGCCGCTAGCTGCCTGCCACAAAAGAAACTATGAACATCCGGGTCAAAGGACGTCGTTCTGTGTTCTGCAGATCTGCTGTGTGGCTGCTGCTAGTTTCGAATGCGAGTGAAAAACGAGATAATCCAGGCGAGCACAAACACCAACAATCAGTGAAGAAACCGAAAGCGTTTTCGTTTTAAGGTCCCGGGCCTGGATTTGAGAGCAAACAAACTTTGCTGCTCAGTGAGAGGCAGCTCAACATACAAGTAATGGGAGGGTGAAGAAAACCATCAATTTACACGCTTCGGAGGGGAGCCACCCACTACTGTATGTAAGGACAGTACACACGTCGAGAGCTAGCTAACGTTACAGCCGGCACAAAAGAGAGAGCTTAAACAACTGCCACTTTTCAAGGCTGGATAAGGTTTCTGGAGGCTGGAAGAGACACAGACAGAATGGGGAGTGTGATGGGACCGGTGCTGCTGTGGTTACAGGATGTGGCAGCTGTTACTCTCCTCAAAGCCCGTCGGACTTTACTTCAGGCTGCTGTCCTCTTTTGTGTTCTACTTTTGCTGCTCTGGGTGTCTGTGTTTCTTTATGGAAGCTTCTATTACTCCTATATGCCCACTGTCAGCTTCTCGACCCCTGTGCACTACTACTACAGGTCTGACTGTGATTCCTCCGACTCTGTGCTCTGCTCGTTCCCCACGGCTAACATCTCATTTCTAAAGAATGAAAAAGACCAGGTCATGGTTAACGGGCAGCCTTATCGAATATCTTTGGAGTTAGAGATGCCAGAGTCTCCAGTGAATGAACAACTGGGCATGTTCATGATCAAGATGTTTTGCTATACCAGTGGTGGAAAGACAGTTGCATCGGTGGGACGCACTGCAATCCTGCATTACCGCTCCAGCCTCCTGCAGACCCTCAGTACTATATTCTTCTCTCCTCTCCTGCTGGCTGGCATAACAGAGCAGAAACAACTTATAGAAGTTGAGCTCTTCTCAGACTACAAGACAAATGCGTATCAGCCCACACTCGGTGCAGTCATTGAGATCCAGTCTAAGCGAGTGCAGATATACTCATCCCAAATTCGCATCCATGCTTACTTCACTGGAATCAGATACGTCCTGTACAACTTCCCCCTTTCGTCTGCAGTGATCGGCGTAGCCAGCAACTTTGCCTTCCTCAGTGTCATTGTGCTTTTCAGCTACTTGCAGTTCATATGGGGCGGCCTGTGGCCTCCAGAGCAAGTGAGAGTCAGGGTTATGATGGGAGACAGCACCCGCTTCCAGCAGAGGAAAGAGGAGGCTCGGAAGCGCATGGAGAGCGTATCCTCACAGAAGGAGCTTGAACAGCCCGCTGAGATTGGTTCTGTGAAAGAGTCATCTGATTTTCAGGGAAATGACACAATACCGGAGCCACCATCAAAGGAGGCCTCAGAAACACTCAGTGCCCCTGGAGCTACTGAGGAAGACTGCTGTGGTCAGGAGCCTCGTGACTCTCTGGGTCTGGAGGAGAAGGAAGAAGAAGACATCCAGCTGGAGACATGCCAGCTGCCTCAGCCGGGGGAAACCACTCTCAGACAGAGGCCTGGTCCCTGGATGAGCTTATGAATGTGGGCAGATATCTGAATGCCAATGAGTCACATAGCCTGCTCATTTCTTTTACAGGGGAAAGGAATTGGGCATATTTTGTTGGAGTCAAGCAAATTCATGGGTTCATCTGTTGGCATAAACACAGATGCATGTAAAATTACTCCCTTTATTGTTTTAGTTTAACAGACCCCAGCTTATTGTCCTGTCTTTATAACATCTTTACTTCATTGTAACCTTAAAATGTTAACGTCAGCTTCTTTTGGCTCAGCATTAGCTTAGCGGACAGCCTCCTCTTGATGGACTTATCCAGGGACACTTTTGTGCCCTCTGAGTTATGATTCCCACAGCAGGAGGTGTTACATTCCAACTCTCAGACTGAGCAGCACTGCTTCACCTGCGCAGTGTTTCAACTGTATCGCCAGCAGGCATTTGGCATTACCATGAGGCATCAGCCATCACGTTGACACACCCTTTTCATGTCAACCTGGAACCTGCTCGTGGTTTATGTGCATCTGATGACAATGAGGTGGCATTTTCTCACGTTCACACACACACACACACACACACATCGTGCCTGTCTCCCTGCAAGAAAAAAAAGCAGTCACCCTCTGCACTTAGATTGTGCTTGTTTACCTTGTTGAATATCAGCGTTCTTGATCCTGTTTTTCGAAGCAGTACAATATTCTTCCATGTGGCTGCCCTATAAGGATGAGCATAAAACACGATTTTGCATCCCCATAGCCGTTTCACACCCATTTAGAAGATGTACGTAATCGTGCCTCATGACACTGTTACTCAGAGGCTCTCTCAGAGCAATTAGATTTGGAAAATTTGTCTGAGAAGGCAGCTTTATTTTAAGTAACTTCCAAGAACAAATGTTTTGTGGGTCCAGCCTAAGGGATATAAGCAATTTCTTGGATTTTTGGTGCATTTTCATCTCCTGTTAGAGACGTTCGACCATGTTATAGATGATTTAATGGCCTCAAAGATCCAACATTGTTAGAAAGTCATACTTAATTCCTTCAGATCTTTGCATCCAATATCTGTTACAATGTAGCTTTTATTCTGCAATTTGATGTTTGTGTGAAAAATGGTATTTCTTCCACCTTATTGTGTTTTGTTGTTACAGGAATCTTATATTGTTTTAGATAGGTATAGAGGGTAATATAGGAATGTTACGTTTTCTTAAACAACCTTGAGTTACAGAAATAAGAAAGAAAAGTGAAGTTACTGTTTTAAAAATTATCCTGGTCAATAGAGCCAGTGAAGTGTTTTTCACACTTTAGGAGAGCTAAAGTCTAGGTAAGCTTATGGAGGGATTTGTGCAAGTTGTTGGTGTAAGATTTCATACCAAAGATATTGTTAGATAGAACAGTGCACTGTACTGGTGTGATGTGACATCTTGTTCTCTGCACTGCAAAATGACATTGTAAATGCCCCTGAAGTTAATACAGAAGTAGATGTTATTTATGCCTCATCACTAATTTAATAAATCCTATGAAAACAATGCAGTTCATTTTCCTTTTTCTTTTTTTTATTGCATTTTCAAGTCTTGGTGACAGTTTCCAGATAATAACTTTAAAAAATAAGAATTTCTGAAGACATTCCTTACATGTTTAATGAGTGCTGACAGATTAAAGCTTGCTTTGAATCAGCTTGTGTTGTATATGTTGCACAATTTCTAACAACAGTTAAAATAACCATACTGTACATTCAAACAAATTGTTATGGTGTTTGTTGCTTTAGAGTAAGGTAAATGCAGAACACATTGAACAGTACATGTAAATTTGCAGACTAGATATCCTTGTCAATTAAACTTCAACAAGGAACACATTGAGTATTCTGAAACAGTTAACAACTGTGTGTGTGTCTGTTTCAACTGCATTTTAGTGATGTAGTTTTTACACTACACCATAACCAACTGTGTAATATGTATTTGAATGATACAATAGACAGAAGTCTCCATGCTGTCTCTGAACTCATAGGATTATCTAATGTCAAAAAACACAACAAAACAGACATCACCCTTTACAGGAACCTGGATGAAACCTGGAGATAATTCAAGTTCAGTTTGTGCTACAAGAAACACATTTGTACAGGATTTGTACAAAGTCTTGAAAGTTTGAAAAATGCTTAATTTTAACTATTACATTTTCAAGGTTAGGAATATGCTTAAATTCAAATATACTCCTTGAAAAATGCTTGATTTTCAACATGCTTGATTTTCATCTTTTAATATTTGAAATGATCCCGTACTCTAGAAATTAGAAAGCATTACATAATCATGATCCACAATCTACAATCAAACTTTTTATGAACAGCTGCTAAAAAAATAAAGTGAAAATATACATTGATTTCTGGGGGTATAAGGGGTTCTGTAAACTTTCACAATTGCATGTAAAGTGACAATTTAGATTAGATGTTAAAGGCTTCGAGAGTCTGGGAATTTTGTTTTAAGTACCTTGAAAGTGCTTGAAAAGGTCTTGAATTTTACTCTCAGGAGGCTGTATGAACCCTGTGTGTAAGAGGGCTGATGTGCAGCCAATTTAAATCTCATGATTTTACAGTTTTGCTCAAAGGGATGCAACAACCCAGAATGATGCACTGTGGAGCGATAGTGTATCTTGTTTACAGTATGATCCCTGGTATACCTCAGATGTGGCTGCATTTTGTTTGTGTTACAGAGATCATATTTTATAATCTGCTTCGAATCTGAAGCTTTTGGCGATGATATTACAGCCCATTAGCGGTCCTTATTCAAAGCCACAACCCCAATCTATCAGATGAATTATGCATTGGCCTGGATAAGGAGTGCACTAATTGACTTCAACCATCCATCATTTGTATTAAAACCTCACTGTATTTAGCCTCAGCAGGTACAGATATTATCTGTCTGCTCCACTAAGGATTCTGGCCATGAATTCCTTTCTTTTTTAACTATTTGTTTTTCCTCTTTTTCTTGTACTCTGAGGTCACACATAACATTTGAGTTAATGCAGCGACATCTCTGCCCCATTGTTGAATTAATACTTAGATTGTACATCTGTTAACATCAGGGTTGTCTCAGCCTGAGTCTGTCTACTCAACAAATCTGCAGAATTTCTTTCCATATTATTTCCATGCAAATAAACGTTGTGCATTGTGTGTCTATTCAGATTTCATGTCCATCAAATAAACATAGCCCACATACTTGCAAGTATCGTTGTGAATAAATATTCTATAAATTAAATTAACCAGTTCAGATCACAATTACCTCTTAGTTGACTTAGGGAACCTTTCTTTAGATGACTCTGAAAAAGGATGACAGTATGAAATGTTACTGTTGAGATGTTAAGATGCATTTGAAGGTTCACACATAATTTTAGAAACTGAAAAAAGGGAACAGCCATTTATTGTCAATTTACATTGTCAAAACAGATTTTATTTGTGATAATGCCACTACATGATCCATCTTGCCCTTTTCACACAGTCTGAGTTTTGGTGGCCAACAAACAACTCTAACTGCTTATTCCTGTGTATTTTATGCCTCAGTCCAGATCACTGGGTTTACCTTATATGGAACCAGTACCATCAGGCTGCTGTGTAACATGCTCAGACAAATGGCTGCCCTGCACTAAGTGTTCCACTTAAGTGGTGTCCTGTGCTGGCAGGCCTTGTCACGGCTGAAGGTCAGTCTGTCCCTTGACCCTGAATGTTTTCCTCAGGGAGAACTTCCTTAACCTCAGCTGCAGTCTCACTCGCTGTTTTTGACCCATCATCGTCCAGCTCATCTTCTGGACTGTCTGCCCAGCGCCCAACCTTTCTGACTCCCTCGCCCACCACCGGGGCGTTAACACAGGGGTTGTGGTCATAGATGACAAGTTTCAGTCCCTGCATGTGGGACAAACCAGGAAAGTAACGTATCTTGTTCCGGTCCACATCAATGACAGCGAGAAAGTGCATTTCCAGCAACACTGATGGGAACTCTGCCAGCTGATTCCCGGCAAGCCAGATACTCCGCAGCTCTTCCAGCCCTCCGAGCTCCTTGGGTAAACTCCGGATCTGGTTATAACCGAGGTGCAGGGTCTTGAGGTTGGGGAGCTCACAAACCACCTTGGGGAACTCAGTGAAGCAGTTCGTCTCCAGCCACAGAGTATTCAGCTCCTTCAGCTCACTCAGTTCTCTGGGGAGGCGGTAAAGCCTGTTGTTACCCAGGTAGAGGATACTGAGTTGGGGTAATCTACAGACCGCCGCAGGTAGCTCTTCAAAGCAGTTGAAGTCGAGGGCCAGGAGCTGAAGCTTGCGCAGTCTCTGTAGTTCAGCTGGTAAACTGCTGAGGTTGTTGTCACTCAGGTAGAGCTTCACCAGCTCATCAAAGGCGCAGGCGGCAGTGGGCAGACGACGCAGCTGTCGGCTGCTCAGGTCCAGGGTCCGATCAAGGGGCATCTCCTTCAGGTCTCCCACTAAGAAGCGCTGGAATCGCTCCGAGGGGATGAGGGCAATGACACCCCGCATGGCGTTCCCCATCCTGCTCGCTCACTCTCTGATGCCCTGCTGGTCACCTCCACATCAATATAGTACCAGACTGGGGTTGCATTGAGGGAGACAGTTGGCATCATAAACTAAATTGCATCCCATAAACTCTCTTCCACCGCCCCTCTGAAGTTATTGATCTTCATACTGTGCAGAAATAAAACAAGTAAAGCAACAAAATACAATGTAACAATATAAAACAATGCAATACAGCAAGTAAAACAAAGGAATGCAAGATGTGCAGCAATTACATGGTTATTATATTAAATGTCACCCTTCATTTGATAAAAGCCATGCTAATGAGTCATTTCAAAACATTTGTCTGCAGTGACAAGAGAGACTTAGTATACAAGCATCACCAGCAGTCAAGAAGAAAATATGAACCACAATTTTAAAAAGTATGTTCATTGTTACAGTTTGAAAACACCTACTTTTCACTGCCTCCCTATGTTGTCCATGATCTCCAGCATCGCCCAAAGTATTGTTTGCCATGTGTTTATCTAACTTAATGAGGAGAGGGCATATTGTATTCCCTTGCTGGATATTCCCTTGTGCAGTCCCGTCACTTTCTCTCGGCGGCTCTGCCCTGCTTTGCCCTGATTCTCAAGCGACGGCAACAGCTAGCTGCTCTCTCCTCCCCGTTTGAGCCTAATGACTTTGCCCCTTCTTCTCAGACATGACAGAGGTGGGAGAGAGAGAGGCGGGGAGGGGTAGGGCGCGGGTTACGGAGTGCCACAGATAAGCATAAGAAGTGCTTTGTGATGAAAGAGCAGGGAAGGTCATCTACATTCATCACAAACAGCCTGGGCCGAGCTCAGAGTCTGTGCCTCCAAGTCAAACAAGTGGATCTCCAATACTGAATAATGTTGAGGACTGATCAACATGTGGAGCTAGGCTCAATGCACACTTTGAGCCTGTAGGTGTTTTGCTTTTATTGAGATTGTTGTAAATCGTTGGCTTGTTTGATTGGCTTGTTTGAAGTGTTTGCTGCATGGAGAGGGAAATAAAGTAACCCCCAATCCTCCCCTC
>OMKZ01000949.1:26226-37462 GCA_900302535.1 Neoniphon sammara
AATCCTCCCCTCAAAAAAAAAAAAAAAGGCATATCAGCAGGGTTGTGTATGGCAGGGTAGGCCTGGGTTTTGTCAGCACTGCTTTGTGAGCTGCTTGCATATAGACTCATTGTGCATTGTGGGTTCAAACCCGAGACTTACTTAAAAATGTTACAGTCTAAGTCGCCCTTGATGTGGAAAGTTACACTAATCCAAACGTTCATGTCAAAGTTTTCCATTCACTGGAATAATTGTCTGTGTGGTACGTCTATTTTCCATTTATATCTCATATTGGAATGTCTTATTCCTGAGGTGTGAGAGGTGGCATATCACTCCTGTCAGGCTGAGGTGTGATTTGCCCACACTATCTCGTGTACCTTCATTAGAGCTATTTTCCAACCAGATTAAACTGGGAAGGAATTTCATTTTCCTTATCAGAAGGGGCACTGGCTCCCCCTCTCCTGTCTCTGTTCACTGACAGACTGTTTTTAGCACTTGTCCTCCTCTTCATCCACTTATTGTCTGGGGGGCCCCGATAGAGCTCATAACTGAGCAGAGGAAATAACCTTATGATTGCCACATTTAATACCATTATCACTTTTTCTTAGAGCATCTATAGGTACAGGAATTAGTCATATGTTCACAGCAACTGTTCTGTGAAACTAACACATTACTGCTGTATATTCATGGCACACCTGAGACTCACAACTGCAAATAAAGCGATGCCAGTGTAATAGTCTTAAAGAAATAGGTTAATCGAATAAGAGTCATCAGAATATTTTGACATTACAGGTGAGGACCATCTGTAGTGACTGAGGTAAATGTTGGAAATAGCACAATATTTCCATGCTGCATATTATGATCAAGTGAGAGAGGGACTGGCTTAACATTGCCCTTGTTTACATTTCGTACATTTTGATAACATGTTTTCTTAAACTATTTTTCGCTAGAGTATCACCTCCTCTATTTCTTGGTTCTTGTTAAACACCCTTGAGAAATAATATGGGCTGTACTTATACTTTGTGTACGGAAGTAGTCAGCAGGTTCTAAGGTCAGAGGGTAAAGGCTATTCTCCTTTCGATTGAGAATACACAGCCATCTTGGATCTACAGAAGAGAAGGGAAATTGATGCGGTGAGGATTTTTTTTTGTTTTTCTTACGTCAAATATAAACGGTTCGGTCCAAATTTAACCCTACAACATTAAATATTTGTCCTAACGGATCTCGCCGTTTGGTTCCGTCTTAATATGGACTGATGCATGGATTTGAATTCCAACCGTTTCTTTCCCCTGATCTGGCTGCTGCTGCCTGCAAACAGAGCGTAAATTGAGACGAAAAAACGGACAGCTGACTGAGGATAGATACAGGCAAAGAGGGCCCAAATTACAGGCTGCTAGATGATAGTGGCTGCTACTTGTTAGCTAATAGCCTTTAAGGTTGAATACAAGAAAATAGCTGTTAGTAAACGTTGGGTAGCCTAGGTTAGCAACTGTAAGATCAGTTTTAGCTTAGTCTGCTGGCAAACAGACGTTAGCTTAGCTAACGCAGAACCATTACAAATAACGTTAACGAACCTGCTAACGTTAGCTACCTTGTTGGCTAACTAGCGTTAGCCTGTTAGCTTTACCATTGTTATTTCTCACAAAGTGTTAATTTGGTGGCCCTCCAGCCAGCGTTTTGCTTAATTCCGTATGCATTAATGTTATACAAACTGAACAAGAAAGAAGTTGTTAGCTGTCTTGTCAGCTGATGTATTTCTGAACTTAATTGACAACACATGGCTGGTAAAGTATTTTTAGCGAGCAGTGGCCAAAGATCAGAGCATTATTTTGGCGTCCAGGTTTAGAATAAGGACCAGTAACTTATGTGCAAACGAGAACTTTGATGTTAATACAGGTGACAATACGTGACTCTTTCCCTCTCACTATCCCCCATAATTAGCTGGACAACATCACCGCTCTAACAACAGTTCTGCTTTCTCTCTGCAGGTGACAAAAGGCATGTTCGGTTCTAGAAAGAAATTTGTAGAGTTTGTCGAGGTAGTCGATAACGACTTTCCTGATGAAAGTATGTACTACAGCCAGCCGTCGATGTTTCCACATCGATCGGATAAAGACGTGAGTTTTGCTCCTGTATCCCTAAACCTTCATTCGTTCCCTTGAAGTACAGAGGAGAAACCAGTTATCTCACTCTCTCCTGTCTGTTTTCCCTCAGATGCTGTCGTCTCCTTCACCATCATCGTCAGGTCAACTGTCGCAGCTTGGTGCAAGTTTGTACGGTCCACAAAGTAAGCCTGCAAAGCTTCATTTTTTTTTTCTAGCACTCATATTGTCATTTTTTCTGTGTAACTTTCTCATGTTTAAGCAGTGTAAGTGGGAATAAAGTTTAGTACATGGGTATTGTTCATCATAGATGACAAGCACACTCCTCTAGCCCACAAAACGTGGTTAATTTAACTTTAAAATGAGTGACAGTTTGTTCATGAAGACTGTAGTTAGACCATAATACTTGTATGTAGGTCTTGCTATCATTAAACGTCTGTAGATGGACTGAAAGCAGAAGAATCCTCATTGTTTAGCCTGATGGTGCTTTTTTAAGTCTTCCCCTTTTCTCCTTTCCCTTTCTGCAGGTGCACTCGGCTTCTCGATAAGGGGCATGGGTAACAATACGCCTCAGTTAAATCGGAATTTAACACAAGGCACCCAGCTACCAAGTCATATCACTCCCACAACGGGGGTGCCCACCATGTCCCTTCATACCCCTCCATCACCAAGCAGGTGCGTATAACGGTGTTTGGATTTGTACACATTTTTTCAAATGTGCATGTGTAAGTGTTTTTTTTTTTATACACATAGATGCATCATGTATGGATACACATTGCAAGTTAATATTTGCAGTAAATACAGTAAATACTATATAAATACCAGTTGACTTGGCATGAGCTGCACCCTGAATTCCCTAAAGTAGACTTGGCTGGGTCTCAATAGGGGGACCTTGCCGATGAACTCGAGGAACATGCTGAACCACTCTCAGGTTGGCCAGGGCATTGGGATGAGCGGCAGGACCAACAGTATGGGCAGTTCTGGGCTGGGTAGTCCCAACCGCAGCTCCCCGAGCATCATCTGTATGCCCAAACAGCAGCCCGCACGCCAGCCCTTCACCATCAACAGGTAGACCTGTCCAGAGTAACTGATACATGCATCCATTCCTGCTGACACCCCTGATATCCTTTGATAGTCAGTCCTTTACAGTCCTTTACAGATATTAGATATGTGTTATTAAATAATGTAGTATGCAGAAAGGGCATGGAAATTGGAAAGGGTGAAATGAAGCATCTAAAAGAAGGGACAGTGCAAAATATTCACAGTCCCTCTGCTGGTTGTGTTGATTCCTGAGAACTCTCTTCATTCTCCCACTGTCAAATACCTAGCAGAAAAAACAACAAACACATCTTAATCTTAAGCAGGTGCCAGGTGCATTACAAAGCATAGAATAAAGCTAAAATATCCACACTGTTGATTACCAAGGTGTAAAAATTTATTAACGCATATATGTGAGTATTTTGAGTGTCACAGTCCTCATTAGACAAAAAACAGACACTAAGTTTATCTGAACATATTTAAATGTTACATGTATTTACAGACCATGCAGTCATCTTGCTGTGTGCAGACTCTACTTTTGTTCTGCCCATTGTAAAATCCAAATAATTTTTCCTTCCATGAGTTATGTACATATACAATGTGTATAAATATGTTAAAAATAATGTGACATAATCAGCATTAAAGTTCACTGCAGTAAAATTATCAGCAAAAGAAGATGGTTTTTATATAGAAAACAAATCAGCACTGGGTTAAAAATAACTGTCCTATAATTTTACATCATATTTCCATGAATTGGTCAAACCTTTTCTCAGTGATCTCTGAGAACAGCAACCAGAGGGCAACAAGATTTGCTTTCACTTTTGGTTTGAAGACCATGTCAGGGTTTGATGCGTGTATCGGTAGCCTAATTCCTGTTTACAGTTCAACACTGTTCAAATGCTTATTTGATTACATACATGCTTACTGTCAAGACTGAGATGGGAATTTTAATTAGCAAGCAGGTGAAGAAAGCTAGTTGTTCAGCTGCTGACCAACCCAGCTGCTTTGATTCAGCTGACCTGCTGTGACCAAGAAACACACAGCTTGCACTCCTCACTGTACATAAAAGTTTTTTGCCTGTTCATGAGTAACATAACAAAAATTCTGCAAATAGTATAGCTATAGCTAAGCTGGGGTGATTGAAAACACAAGCCACGATTAAGCCACACTTTCCCCCATTTCCTGGTTGGTTGTTTTTATTATGTTACACCCTAATTTTACACAATCATTCTGTTTTTGGGGTTTACTTGTTCATTTTAAGCAGTGGGAAGCATATATCTTCTCTGTACTGCACTGAATTAGATTACAAAAATCTTAATTGTCAGTTGTTATAGAAATGTGTTGTTTGTGTCAGAACAAACTACTGCATTAAAAAGCAGTGTGAAACAATGTTGCTGCTGATTAGACAGACAGGTAAACAATATACATGTTCTAGATAACTTTTTTAAATTGGAGGTCTCCTCTGTCTCTTCAGCATGTCAGGATTTGGAATGAACCGTAATCAGGCTTTTGGGATGAACAACTCAATATCAAGTAACATCTTCAATGGCACAGGTTAGTATGTTCTAAAACCCTTCTTCCTGTATAATAGCACCGTAACAACTGAAAGGTCAGGGTTTTATTTATTTATTTTTTTACCTCTGACTGCTCTGAAACTGACAATGAGTACCTACTGCTAAGTTAGATGTTTTGTCCACAGTTATTACTCAAGTGATGGGAGTTGCTTTGTTCTTTTATCATGTAAATCATTATCGTTATCAAATGAGTTATTGGCACTTAATTACACAGGTAAACAGCACTCGAAGTGTTATCATGTTTTAGGGTATATCCTTCCTATTGTCACAGATGGGAGTGAAAATGTAACGGGACTGGATCTGTCAGACTTCCCAGCGTTAGCGGACAGGAGTCGGAGAGAAGGGACTGGAAACCCAACACCGCTGCTCAACCCGCTGGCTGGAAGAGCTCCTTATGGTAGGGCTTTAGGCAGGAGACAATCTTTCATTTTCACAGACTGAGCAATAGGCAGTAGACCCACCTGAGAAATTTCTATCACGTTTTGTATATAATACTTAATACTTCACAAGACCATGTTTAAATGCACAGCTGAGTCCACAGGAACAGGAAATAAAGATGTTGGTTGTGACTCACTGCTTTTAACTCACTGCAAAATAACATCTCTACTTCACCGTCTACTTCACCACGCTCCTGCTTAAGTTGGCATGGTGACAAAGCCATCGACTGAACAGACGCAGGATTTCTCCATCCACAACGAGGACTTCCCTGCGCTGCCTGGCCCCAACTACAAGGACCCCACGTTGAGCAATGATGACAGCAAAACTGTAAGTGGGAGGCATCATTAGCTCTGCAGCACAACCCAGAGGGATGTCTTCTTCTGGCGTGTTTATATGTTAAAGACAGTTACGAATGATTTTTCTTGTCTTCTCTGTCTTTAAACTAGTTATGTCTTTTGTTTCCCCCCTTCAGAACTTGAACACCACAGGCAAGAGCACATCCAGCGCAGATGGGCCCAAGTTTCCTGGAGACAAGACGACCTCGGCACAGAACAACAACCAGAAGAAAGGGATCCAGGTGTTGCCCGATGGTGAGACCTCTCAGCCAATCGTATCGCTCCAATTCCACTGAAACATCCCTTCTTATTCGCACAACTTGGGTGAGGCAGTCAGGCTCTGTGGACATTTATATACCCTGCATTATGGTTTAGATAATTATTGGATAGGCTACAGTGAGGAAACTTAAAGAACATGTTCTATGTGGTGCACACTATCATCTCTCTGACTGTATTTTTATGATGTTGCTTCTTGAAAAATAGTAATCGGTTTGCACTCAGATGCGAGCACAAATAATGGTATATAAATATGAAGATAATGTTTTGGCAGTAAGTATTTTGTTTTTTTGTTATTTTTGTGACTTTTAGCTGCTGAACTCTGGTTTATCCCGCTCCCTGCAGGTCGGGTGACGAACATTCCCTCTGGAATGGTGACAGACCAATTTGGGATGATAGGACTGCTGACGTTTATCCGGGCAGCGGAGACGGATCCTGGCATGGTCCATCTGGCGCTGGGAAGTGACCTCACAACACTAGGACTCAACCTGAACTCACCTGAGTAAGATACCTGCCCTACCCCAATTGTAGGGTTTTGGTTTAAATAATGGCCAAATTCTGTCATGATCTGTGTAGTCAGTGGAAAATTACTGCTTTTTGGGGCATTTTTGATTGTTTGCACTAGCTAATTATGCTATTATAGAGATAATTTAATGCAACTCTCTCCTGACAGAAACTTGTATCCCAAGTTTGCTTCTCCTTGGGCCTCAGCACCTTGTCGACCTCAAGACATTGGTAAGACATTATATTGTAAATGGTGGAAGGTGATACACTATCTTAAAAAAAAAATCAGCAGTACTGTATATTTAGCATTCTTTTGGCGGTCCTGGCCAACTTTCAAAACTGGGCTGAGTCAGAGACATTCTGCAGACATTTTCGGGGCGATTGACAGGAGGCTCAAACTGTCCTGTGGTGTGAGGGGGTTTTAAGCTGCCTCATCTAGCTGCACTGTGGTCAGAGACATCTGGACAATTTGGACGGACTTACCTAGTATGAAGTGGTTTGCCATAGATTCCAAGAAAGGACACCTTCAATAGCCAATTAGTTGAATTTGCCAAAATTACATGCAGGAAAAATTGACTTAAACGTTTTGTCTAGACTTGTGTGCTATTGAAGCTTACCTAGGCAACTCCTTCATGATTATAATCATCTGCATTGGCTTGCTAAGCAGTTTAAGCACAAGTTGATTGCTAAGCAGTTTGGTGTTGGCAGCAGTGTGGCTAGTAATCACATTTGAGCTTCATTCTGACAAGGCTCTCTTTGATTATTGGAACTGCTTGAGGCATTTTTGCATAACCAGCTCCTGATTTTAACACTCTTTTGATAACAGGACTGTAGGTTTTGGGGCTGTTATCATTTTAGTGTTGTAAAGTGTCAGTGCGCACACCTCTTATAAAATACAAAAAAAAATCCAGAAAAGTCTTGGCATCAGAAGGAAATTTGCCTACATTTTCACTGACTTAGATTAAGTGTTAGAGTCAATTTCCCGTCAGTGTGGCTTCAGGTGAAAGCAAAAGTTTAGATCCAGAAGTATATTCACTATAACACGGCTGTTTAACTTAATTCTGTGCCTCCTTCCTCTTGCCTTTCAGACTTCCATGTTCCTTCTGAGTACCTAACCAACATCCACATAAGGGACAAGGTAAGCTTGGTCAGTACCACAATAAATGATTGTAGTATCCCAGCAGTGCAAGTTTTTTAATTGATTGGTTCGAAACTAATTTTCTGTGTTTTCTCCTTTGCTGCCCTGTCTTAAGTTGGCTGCAATCAAGCTGGCTCGATACGGTGAAGACCTGCTGTTCTACCTGTACTACATGAATGGTGGAGACCTGCTACAGCTTCTGGCAGCGGTAGAGCTGTGAGTAACATTACTGATTTAAAATGGCATTACTGTCTAAACTCACTGGGATGGGATGTAATGTGGTAAATATGAAGCTACTATTGCAAAAAGTGTTTTTTCTTCATTACATACGACATACTTTTGTGTTTGTATGATGGTGATTAGACCTTTAGATGTTTAAACTGTGTATGCCTTCATGTATCTCTGCATATAAAATAAATAGGGGGGTTAACTTCTCATAAGCTGTCATTTGGCCGGCAGGAGCTTTTGTCCTTTGTAGAATGAAGTTTGATGTCTTTGGTGAGGTTATGAGGTTTCTTGGGGTGACTTTCATGGGAGTCATGGGTCAGCCACCACAAGTTTTTACTTTCTCTTACTCTTTTTCCTCTTTCATCTTTTCACTTCCCAGCTTCAACCGTGACTGGCGGTACCACAAGGAGGAGCGGGTTTGGATCACAAGGGCGCCTGGCATGGAGCCCACACTGAAGACCAACACCTATGAGAGGGGAACCTACTACTTTTTTGATTGTCTTAACTGGAGGAAAGTAGCCAAGGTAAGCATCTGGCTCTGTCTGTCTGTCTGCTACTGCCTCTCACATTGTGTATGAGGTAAATTACAGCGGATGTGAACAGGAATTTTATCAGTGCATGTGAAACAAAATGTGTGCTACATGTCAAGTTCCTCTGAATACTCTAGATCAGTGATTGACGCTCTGTCACAGGCATAAACACACAACACTTCAACAGTTTGGAATAAGTCATTTATAGTCACAAATTTTCCTTGGCATTCATCACCAAGATAAAAAACACAAGTTGGATTTTAGACATATGTTTTGGGTCTTATAAATCTTTTACTTTTCCCACTCTTTCTGGTGTAGCAGTTTTCCTGTTGTTAAAGCTGTGTCTGCTTCTCTAAGGAGTTTCACCTGGAGTATGACAAGCTGGAAGAAAGGCCACATGTGCCGACAACATTCAACTACAACCCGGCCCAACAGGCCTTCTAAGGCCCAGACCAGTCCAAGGGCTTCAGCTGTTCCTGCACACCACCCTGTCGCCCAGGGGGGGCGCTGTGGTCCAGACATCTTGGTTTTTATTCCTCGAGGATTTGGCTGTTTGACTGCGGGGGGGTTGCCACCATACACGGTGGAGCAAAACTGCCCTGCCTTTCCAAATTACATGCTGCCCAAAACACCAACACTTGTTCTGTTTTTATTCCTTATGTTCCTACTTTTTTTTTCTTGTTTTGAGCAGGGTCTGTGTTATGTTTACGTCTCTGAATCTGAAGCCTGTCATGTCCCAGGAAGGAGGACTGACAGTGACAGAACAAGGGTTATGCCTCATATTTCCAGCAAGTGTTAAGAACGGGAAAAAAGGCGAGGAAGGCAAAGTTAACAAAGCACCATCCTCAGAAGCAAGTAAAAGGGGTAAAGAAATGCAATGTTTATTGTTGCACTATATTTAGTAATAAAAGAACACAAAATTTGTTTGTGATTTTTTATGTGAAAACACTCCCTTATATTTTTTTGGAAAAACATACAACCTGTCCACACGCATCCCTTTTCATCTCCTCACACTTTCTTTTTTCCCCCATTCCTTCCACTTTTATTAATTCCTCAATCTTCTGAACCCGTACCACCATCACTTTCTCTCTCATGCTCTCTTTTTGTTTCTCCTTCTGTCTCTCTGTGGTTTCTGTATGAGTCAAACATGGACACAAGTCAGAGACTATTTTAGTTTCCACAGTAAGTGGACGAGTCCTCACAGAGGTTAAGCGTCATTGCTCCAGAGCAAGCGAAACACTTTCCAGTCTTTGTTACAATTTTGTAATAAATGTGTACATTTTTTTAGTTTCTTGGCATCACATGAATTAGTATATGTATGTATGAATGTGTATATATGATTGCTATATATATATATATGTATGTATATATATATATATGACATCTATTTTGGAAGAAATTTTGCCCTGCCTTGTACCTCGTTTTTATGAGGTGAGCATGGATGCAATATGTGGATATAACAGGACATTTCTGGATCTGCTGGACAGGGTGTCACACGGCGCTGCGGGCACTTACATCAACATAATACAAAATTAAAATGTCATACAAGGAAAGGCCTGATTCTCAGCAAATAACACGGAGATCATCCCCAAACGAACAAGTCTTGAGTCCAAAGCAAAAGGATGGACACATTTCAATCCAGGCTGTTTTAACAGCAGCATTTCATAGTAAAAGGAAAACTGACTAATTGAGGAAAAAAAAGATGAATCCAGACCAATCTTGTATTTTCTGAAGTTAAAAGCTTCTTTTCTTTGTATTAAAGCAGAAAAGGCTTTCCTGAATCTGTGTCTTGTTTCTCTTGCAATACCTTGTTCCTGATCATTTTTTTAAGGACTATTGTGAAAATTTACTTGAACATTTGTTCATCATTGGTGATACATAAACAGTGGATTTATGAATTGGTAAAGAAACAGTAAACAGCCTTGTTAATGTTCTATATTGTTGACTATGATGAAACTCTAAGGCTGAGTTTTAAACAGACGTAATTAGCATAAATATAACTTGGATAATATCTTAATGGGACTTCTGTTGGTGTCACTTGCCCCTGGAGGCTTTCAGCACAGGTCTGCAGGGACGCAGGTTTGACATTAGCAAGTTAATGTATAATATGAGATGGTCAATTCTACATTGAAAGTGCTTGTTTTATTAGATTTTTCAGAGACTTTACAGAACTTTTTTTCAGGCAACAGAAAACAATGGAATTCGTGACTGAATTACATCCCTGTCACCACATGTACCACGCTGACAGACAAAAATGGGAAATGTAATAAAAATGTAATATTACACCTATGCTAAAGAGAAATTCTGAATCCTTTAATTAATGTGCAATACTCAGGACCAAGAAGCTCCTGCTTAGATGGGTTATTTCTCTTGAATTCATTAGGTTTAATTAAACAAAATGCACAAAGATCAACAGCTCAAAAAAGGCACATACACCTTAAGATAAATTCATAGAATGTATAAAATGGCGATGGACAAAACATTTTGTTAGCACACCCTGAACTTTAAGTACGCAAATATGGCACTCAAATATAACATGATTATGCACTTTGAAAACATTCAAAAAGTCATATTGAAAGTTTGCAGCCCTCTGCAGAGGCTTTACTTTCAACAGCAGAGCTGCCATTAAGGGTCATGAACAATCATATTATTATGGTGATTACAACACTGGACACTGGCAAAGATGCAGCAGAGCATTGCAGAAATGACACATCAACAGCCAGCATTAAAATCAGAGTAAAATGGCAAGCACAAGTACAAATATTATGAGTGATTTATCTAATTTCTCTGGTCACCGGAGAACAAACACATAGCTGAAGGCTCTACTGTAGAAAAATAATCCAGTTTATTAGGACTTAGTGTAAAAAGTATTTCAAAAAGCTATATCACTACCAATCTACGTGGTGATTCAATTTTGCTTGACACTCTTTGTACCACTTGATTTTTAAAATCGAATGCAGTAGAGTTCATCTAAATGCTACAAATTCAAACAGCTGATTTTATTAGAAGACAGCTGACAGATGTTACATTTTTGTCTCTCTAGACTGGGAGCAGAATGAAAATAAACTTTTTTTTTTTTTTTTTTTTTTTTTGG
>OMKZ01000949.1:45741-56786 GCA_900302535.1 Neoniphon sammara
CGGTGAAATGTGTGCTCCACAGCCTGAGGGGAGAGCGGCATCACCTCACTTACTGAGCTCATTTCAGTCTGATATACATATACAACTACTTACTGGACTTGAGTTCCTGTAAACAACCTTATTCTGAGCAAGCATGAAGATATACAGAAGTGCAAGGATAACACAGATAAGGATGCATGGACACACACACACACACACACACACACACACACACACCTTGAGCAGCTCCACCAGTCGACAGAGGGCTTTGACTGAGGTCTTGGTCATGGGCCGCTGCATCGACATGTACATGTTCATGGTGGTCTTGATGATGGTGCTGATGCTGTAGGCGTATAAAATGCCCTGAAAGGCACAGAAAACACAGAGGGCGATGTAAGTGAAGAACTTGTAACAGAAACATTTTACTCAGTTTTATGTAGTTAGGATAACTTAAGTAAGGTTCACACCACTTTGTCATAAACTAAGATTTAGGTTGAGCTGTTTTAGATATGTGACCTGATGCTACCAACAGCCTCTGAATATATGTTACTGTTTACTGAATTTGTTTACAGCTTGAGTGAGATTACTAGATTACCAGAATACCAGATTCCTCTTTCTTTACATCACGAAACACAGAGTCCCGCACCAATATCACTTCCTTAGCTTATATTTATGTCTGTAATAATTAACACTTAATGCCTCTACTCCCCTTTTCTCCATCCAAAAGTTTCGTGACAATCAATTTTTGACAAGTATGCTGCTATCAAAGAACCACAAAAGTTTATTTCCATAATAATAATAATGTGTCTAAATTATTATTACAATTAACAGTTATTGCCGGTTGCACAACTCGATCTTCTGTAGTAGGCTTGTATTGTGCATTTGTTTGTTTTTATTGTTGTTTTTGTGCGTTTTTGTGCATCTTGTGTTGTTCCTTGTTGGGTCTTTTATGCTGCACCTCAATTGCCGTTCAGGGATAATAAAGATTTACAAACTAAATTTATCTCTGACCACCTCCAAAGTTAGATGATTTTAAATGTATCTTGGGTGCATTTACACCTGGACTTTGCATGTCAAGTGTTAAATGACATGTTTGTTTCATACTTAGAGATATTTTTAGGAATATCTAATTAAACCGTAATCTTATTCGTTAGCTGTAATGTAAAGGGTGAACTTGCTCAGAGGGAAGTCTGTCGGTCCTTACCTGTACAAAGACATTACACCTGCTGCTGAGGTCTTCTGCCAGCTTTTCACTTTTCTGCTCCTTAGATAAGATGGCCTCCATCTTCATCATCCATGAAGTCACAAACACGTAGTAGGACTGGACATCCCTGAAGAGGAGAGACGACAGGAAAATTAAGGATAAACTTTTTAATAATCTGCCTATTATTTCTTGGTGTTTTGTGGCGGATCTGAATTACACAAATTTGTTGACAAACTGACTTGGTTAGTGTCTGTGCTTTTTGCTGCAGGTAGGTATCTCTCTGTGCTTTGATGCCTTGCAGACTCTTCTTATCCATCAGTTTGGCTGCAGCAGGGACTTTGGCAACGAGGAATGTGTCGGGAAACCAGATGATGTTGGCAGTCAGAGTCACAGCTGGAACCTGGAGGGACACACAATCACACATGAGCAAGAAGCTTCCACTGCCTTCAGATCAATTAGAAATGAAGATTTTTATGGGGTGGCTGTTATAGAAATAAAAAAGAGGCAGGCCAAGAAGGCAAAACTACCTTTTTACAGACATCTAGCAGTGATCTGTAGAGCTTCTTGTCAACAGCCCTGAAGATGTGGAAGTGAAGCACAAAGAGACCACACACACCAGCATACTTGTCTCTCTGGTCAATCTCTGAGGGTTCACCTGAAACACATACAAACGCACAGGTGTAAGAAATTTGAAAGTTGCAGAAAAAGAAAAAAAAAACATGTTAAGGAATTTTTAGAAGAGAAGCTGACCAATTTTGGACTCGACATTAGTGAATATGGTGCGTATGTTGAAGGCGAACTCCTCGGCGAAGGCACTGTTTTTGGCAACAGCTACTCCCTCCCCAGGATCATCGAATCTCTGCTCCACACACGCCTGTCAGACGGTCATAGATATCAATAAGGTGCTAACAGAAGTTTTCAGTCATATATTATGTATTACATATGGCTTATATTTCACAACTGTGAGAAATACATCAGCCTGAGAAATTGAATTCTACAAACTACAGCCTAATGAAGTCATGGAATAAAAGATCTGACCTGCAGTATCATGCCATCCAGAAGCTGTCCCTCCAGCTTCAGCAGCAGCTTCTCAAATGGTTTCAGCTTCTCTTCAGGAATGGCAAATTTCCCGGGGTTATGGTGCACAGATTTCAGTAACCTGTAGCAGGAGATATAGAAAGACACAAATTCCTTCACTATACAGCTTGGAAAGATGGAAGATAGTGACAGCAGGGAATGTAGAAGCAAGAAGGAAAAAGGAACAAAGGGAGTTGGAGTAAGACACAGAGGAATCAAAGTATGAGATGAAAGAAAAGAAGTAATTCTGACAGAAGTGAGATCACAGAGCAGATCACAAGCCGTCACTGGAGACGCATAATAATGCGAGGTGTGAACAGGGCCATAGTCTGGAAGAGAAGTGAAAGAAACCATCTATTCAAAGTGGAACAAATGTTCCTCAGTGGGGTGGAATGGGTGGAGGCGCACGTTAGCAAATCTACCATCAGGTGAAGGTGTGAACCGACAGCACACAGAGGTATAAATGCAAAGGAACTCTCCCGATTTCTTTAGGACTGAGTAAGTTTGTCGGATGAGTAGTGAGATGTCTTCAAGTGAGTGTGTGTGTGTGTGTGTGTGTTTACCTTTTGTACATCTTCCAGTGGTCTTTCAGTGTGCCGTGATTTTCCATGATCTCATCCAGTGTGAGCAGCACCACTAAGAGCTCCCCGAGGTGTTCGTACACCACCTGCAGAGGGAGAGCAAAACAGACACGATAAGAAATATTTATAGAACAGAGACTCCACACAAAAAGCTCATCTTGTGATCACAACAATTTACCTGGAAATGGACTCCTGACGACTCAATGATTTTTGTTGCACCCCTAAAATATCAAAAGAGAACTGCTGTTTTTCCTTGTAACCAAGCAGTCAAAAAAGAACACCTTTAATAACTGTATTTCTGTCTACATGTAAGATGTATACAAGGCTCTTTCCAAAACGTGGATAAAAGCTACTCCACCATGAATATGAATATTTGTAACTATTGTAATATTACAGGCTTCTGTTCATGGATCTTACTTGTTGCTGTTGTAGAGGGCAGCTAGCTGATGAACAATGTTGACCACTACCTCAAAACACCTTGATACAAAACAGGACAGCTCCTATCAAGGGACAGCACAAAGAGAAAAGTTAGTGGTAGTTTTTGTACTTCAAAACCTGTATTATTGGACACATTATTTATGGCTTACCTGAAGGAAGGAGATAAATCTGCCCATCTGAATCTGGGACTCTCCTTCCACAACACTTGTGTCAGATACTGATAGGTCACACACACACACACACACACACACACACACACACACACACACAGTTTCATTTTAATCAGTTCATTAAAAAGCAAAATGGAACACCATAGGCAAACCCAGAATAAAATATATGATGAATACTGTGATTTTACCTCCCTCTCCATAGTACAATAAGCCATTGTAGAACTTCGTTTCTGCCTACAAGGGAAGATAGATGTTAAAAATCAATTCAGGTTTCCTGCGACGTTTTGCCACAACTGAAACAGAACGTGTATCTCACGCAACATCTCTTCAACAGCACACTGGTAGAGCAAGATTAGGCAGTTATGATGCATGACAACAGACATAAACAAACCTCTTAACATTGGAGAGTGTTAAACATTCACCTTGTTTTGACCACACTTACCTCATACTTTAGCTTCTTCACTTCACTACACAGAGCAGCAAATACTGTGATGACTTTGTTAAGAACCTGCAAATGTGGCAAAATAATGACTGTCAAAAAATACAACCTGCAACATCAGAATCACTTTGGCTGCAAGCAAACTGTGACACTTTAACAGTTAACAGACGTACAATAGCTGTAAATTTGGCAATTAACCTGCTCAGTTCAGCTGGAAGATTTAACTAACCTTGTTGTCTGTTTTAATTAATTCCAGTAAGGAAGACTGCTCATATGGGAGTAACTGAAAGAGAAAGAAGGAAGGAAATTACTCAAGGTTGAAGTGTGCTTCTGAGGTAAAGATACGAGTGTAATCTTTCTGGAAATGTCACAGCTGTTAAGTTGATATATTTGTCTTTGCTTTCTAGGGCTTTACCTTCAGTGCAATAGGGTCTAGAGTGAAATCCCACACATCCCCTACAGAGTCATCCAGAGCCTCCTCGATACCCTTCAGCTGAGATGTGTACCCCTCCAGAAACTTCCCATAGTTCTTCAGCTGCACCTCCGTGTGTATTTCTAGATGATGGAAAGGTTTTTTGATTAAGATGATATTCTGAAAGAGTGAGTTTTGACAGGTCTACCTAGTTAAAGCTGTTCTAGCTAAAACTGCTGGAAAGTTCAGTTTTACTTTCTCCTCTCCTCCTCAACAGCAAGGTCAGAGGTCAAAGGTCAGCAACAAATCTGGGGCTGATAGAGAATCAGGCAGGGAATCAGCAGGGTGGATCTGATGCTTGACAAGACAGTCTCCCTTGTAAAATACAATATGAGATACAATGCTGTGTGTAACCTACAGTAGCTAGTTTAACCTCTACTGAATAAGCTGCCCCCCCTTTCATTATAGTGATAAACACACTGTAACATAATGATAAGCATATATAAGGTCAGTTTTTAATATTTATTAACAGTGAATTCACACTTTTTTGGTTAGGATTTTTGGAATGCGCTCTAAACCTAGGAATTCACCATTTTGAACATGTTTATAATTGTTTACTATTACGTTATAGTGTGTTACATCATCTGTGAACTGTTTATTTGTAAATGCTTCACGCTTCAAAGTAAAGAGTTAGCTACTGAATATTTTGATGCTAGTTAGCAGTCAGGAAGAGAGAGCACAGGGTGACATGCAGATGCAAACAAGCTATTTAGTGCTGACACTAGTTTTTTGATTTGGAGGCCAACAAAACGATGACGTTATGTTAGAGTCTGTTGTCTTCTAGCATCTCTGAAATAAAGTAGAGACCTCTAACTGCTTCGAGCATCACTCAGTTTTTAATTATCTCTAGCAGGGTTAGCAGCTAATGTCTGGCTCTCAAACTGAAACCGGCCGTTATCGGTTATATTAAAACCAGCCTGGACATATTGCTCGACCAGCCTGATGAAATATTATGGGCGTCAATGGGAATTTAATGATCAGGTGTTTACAAAGAGTAGAAACACTGAGATTTGTTTCCTATTCCAGCAAATAGACGGAGCCCTGGGGCAAAAACAAACGTTCCTGGGCGAGCAAGCTAGCACAGGAAGCTAGCTAACTCTGCTCGGCGTCTATCTAGCTTTAAACTGGATGCTATAATGTCACTTACTCTGTGACCCGTCGTCAAAACGATCAAATTCCCAGTCAGGTGCAATAGTTTCTACAGCCATACTGACAGATAGGTGACCCAAACACTGCTGCTACGCCTGGGAAAAACTGGAGGAAAACGGTCCCATGATTTGTCTCATGACCTCGAGATCAGTCGCTAGTGGTCATGGGAAATGGAGTTCAGAGGGGTATATGGCGTTTTGACCATTGCTTTTCCAAGTTAGGTCCAGTCTTAAAGGAGTTTCCAGGGGAGTCCTCAGCAAAATGAGGAATATCTTATTTTTACTAAAATTTCATTCGTTTGAATTGCCATATAAAAAAATCTGAATTATTAATTCTGACATCATGTTTTAATCTCACCACTATAAATCTGTTTGACAGTGTTCAAATATATTAAACGTGAAACAAAATGTCTTTTCATATCAGGGTCCCTAGGCTAACTTCAGATGGGATTACTACATTATGTGTGTGTGTGAAGTTGAAGGGAAGAAGGACAAACAGACAGAGAGATCACCCCCCAAATGAATTAAATGTGAGGGTAAAACAAACAAAAAAAATGTCTTGAAACACCCTTTATTTCAGCTCAGGAACAGCTGTAACATGGAGGCTGTAACATAGGCACGGACCAACCCTTACTGGCCAAACCAATAAAAACAGGCCCCTCATTTACAGTCTGTCAAAGAGGTGTGTGTCTGTCCTGCTGTCTCCCTTGTGCAGGCAGTGCATCTGTCATTGTATATGAATGTGCAATCACCATACAGGCATGAGCAAGGGAGTGAAACAGAGATAGAGGAGTGAGGGAGGGAGAGGGAAGAGGGTCAGGTTAGTGCCACTGAGGAGGCTCAGCGAGACCTTCTAGGACGAGGAAGCTCGAGGCCGGGAGCAAGAGTTATGGACAGAAGAGGATCGGAAGAATAAATGTGGTGTATCTGTATCTTTTTCTGTTTTTCCTCTGTGGTTTGGCATTAAGGGTAAGGCGCATTCAAATTACTATTCTGCTCCTCTACCACTCTGTTCTCATCATGGTCTCTATTTTATTCACATTATCTGAAATGCAAACAAATTAAAAACTACTCATAGTTTGCCTGTGCAGGTGATATTAAGTCTATACTCATAATATGGACAACAACTATTCACTCCAGTTTTGATAAGTTGTGATAGTCTGTGTTCCTATCCAAATATTCAGTATGTGTAATTAACAAATTCCAAAGTAATTAATTTCTGCACAATAGTAACTTTCTTACTGCATTTGCAACTTGGTAACCACAGCTATTTAGTAGTTGCTCATCCCTCAGAAATTTAAAATGAAGTGCATTGTGCCTATCAGACAGAGCGGTCTCAGAATTGCTCATGGGAAACATAGGCATGCAGCATGGTAATGCAAGCAATTTGTGCCATCAGATGACTGTGACACATGCCACAGCCACGTTTTAGCCCTGTTGCATAGCTGGTTGTTCATGGGAGTGAAACACATTTGGAAGATGAAACTTTACTCACCTATACCTGTTCCTGCAGGCCAGTTACAAACTTTCATCATCGTGTGCTAAGCTGTTTTTTTCACCGTGTCACTGTTACAGCTGTTCATAATGTGATTTTATTGTCCATCTACCCGTTCTGCATTCTCAATCTTACTCATTTTCTTTCAGCCCAACTGTTCTGGACGCGATTTCTCTGGGGCAGCAGCAGCAGGAGTGAAAAGCACCATGGGTATCACTGGGTCACGGGACAAGCAAACAGCCCCAAATGGCTCTGTGGGAAAGGGCACCAGCCACCTGTACAGATCCAACCAGTCTGTATCGCAGCTCTCTGGAGGTTCACAACACCAGAATATTGCACCATTAAACACCAGCCTCTCATATGAGCTGCGTCCGTACACTGAGACAGACGCTCTGCTCCCCAACGAGCACGACAATGGGTCAAAACTCAGTGGAATCATGAGGTCAAAAGTTCCAGATGTTTTTGGTGCCTGGGACGAGCCCGGCGAGTCTCTCTGCTCCATGGTGTTGCAGATCCTCTTGCCCTTTCTGCTGGCTGGGCTTGGGACAGTCTGTGCCGGGATGCTGCTTGATGTGGTGCAGGTGAGAAGAGGAAAAAGGGGGAAGAAAGGGAGCACAGATGAAGGGATATATTTAATTAAGATTTTCTCCCAGGGCATTTATCCATTTCAAGTTTTTTTCTACTCTATTTTTTTTAATTTTCAGATATAAGTACAAAAGAAAAATGACTACAAAATGAACATTTTACCCACCAGTCACTCAATACAATTAGGGCTTTTGTTTTTTTCTAATATGCCTAGAGTTACTATATGATAATGTCAACGTCTGTTCTCAGGTTCGTTCCATCAGTCTCAGTGTCAGTCACCATTTGACAGTTTCAATATCAATATTTTCTTATTCATTTTCCATGTCCATATCATTTTTAGTCTTTTCAAGGATCTAAAAACCATCTAAAAAGCCTCTAAAATATGGTCTCTGTCTCTCTCTCTCTCTCTCTCTCTCTGAAAAAATAATGCGTGTGTGTGTGTGTTTTCACGGCAGCACTGGGACGTCTTCCAGGAAATCACAGAAATCTTTATTCTGGTGCCTGCTGTGCTAGGACTGAAGGGGAACCTGGAAATGACCATGGCCTCTCGACTCTCCACTGCTGTGAGCACACACACACACACACACACACACACACACACAAAGTGGACTCAGTTTGCCCTTTATCTCTACGGCAGTAAGTGCGATGGGTAAGAACGTTTCAATGACAGCCTGACTAATGCAAATAAAACAAATACAGTGGATTAATAGCTTGGTAACAGCGGCCTCTTTCACAGTATTATATTTCTGTCCCTCCTGCATCATGGTTTTGTGTCCCTGTGTGAAAATCCTGACTGACCTGTGAAGACCACAGCAGCAGCTCAACGTGCAGGATAATGTCCTGCTGCACAAATGAAGGTTAACTAGTCAAACGGGTTTAATTACCTGAGTGAGTGTCTGTTGCTGTAAAAAGATAAAATCACATTCAATCACATATTAAACCTTAGTTGCATCTGTTGTGAATCTATTGTGTCCCCAGGTAAAAAGCCCCTTGCTGAAGCAGTTTTTTTCCAGACTTTGATCAATTTTATGCTTTTATTTTATATGATGGTTGTGTGATTTATGTGATGCGGCTGACTTTCCTCATAGAAGAGAATTAGAAATGCAATCCGGCACAAGTCACCACAAGTAATCGCCTTCTTGTTTTCAGCAGCCCAGAAGTAATGCATCAAGTTATTTGCGTTGAAAGAAACTGTAATGAGGGGGAAAATCTGTGTCAAAACATCATAAGAATACATTCTTGTTCTGATTTTAAATGACTGTGACCTTTTAAGAAGCTGCCATCTAGCTGCCACCATTTCTATTTGAATAACATTAAATGGATTGCAAAGACAGAGGCTCTATTGAATTGGATTTGATACCAGAAATGTAAGAAAGGTATCAATAACAATACAAAAATGATTATATTTTTCCCAAAGAAACCATGGAAGTGACAACACTCAGTTAAACCTCCATTAAACATCTTATTTTATTGATTGCAAAAGCTGGCTAACATGTTAGGACAGAAATCTTCATTACAACATCATATAAACGATACCTGGGCCAATGTTTTATGATATGTTTGTCTGATATTGTCAGGTGAATGCAGGGAAAATGGAGTCTGCACGAGAAAAGTGGAGTTTGGTCACTGGGAACCTGGCTCTGAAACAGGTAGACGATTTTAAATCATGGCAAGACAGTTAACGAGCATTTTGAAGTGTGTCATATGAATGTTGAACGGCCTCTTCTGGGGAAACATCTCTACTATTAACTATCTATACCCTTTTGGAGAATATTTTCAGTAAGAAGAGGTGCTCATAGGTTTGACCATATGTGTTAATGCTTATATTTTACCTCTCTGTGAACCCTGAATATTAAATGCAACACTGAGCCCGAATAACTATCTTTTATACTAATCTACCAAAAAATATTGATATTTTCAATGCTAATCTCTGTTCCCAGCTGCAGGCCACAGTGTTGGGACTGCTGGCTGCCCTGATGGCCGCTGCACTGGGCTGGATGATAGAGGGAGAGATGCCCTTTAATCATGCAGTGCTCCTGTGTTCGACCAGCGTCGCCACAGCCTTCCTGGCCTCACTGCTGCAAGGTAAAGACGCAAACTGTCCTCACTTGGTCAAAACTTTTCATATTCCACTTCTGTCCCTCCCATATTCACCTCAGCACAGGCAGACAGACAGAGGTGATCCCATAATCCTCCCTGCAGGAGGTTTCACCTCCTTTGTGAAGATAATAAACCATTACACCCTTCCCTGCTCTGACCCTGCACTTCTGTGAAATCTACAATTCGCTCTGCATCAGTCTCATACACCCCCACCATTCTCCTTGTGTGAGGAGACTAATTCATTCATTTTCCATGACTGTGCCCCCTTCCCCCTCTTCTTTGACCTGTTTTCAACAATTCCCACTTCCCTGGAAAACTGTGGTAACGTTCGCCTTTCTTAGGAAATACAGCATTTCACCTCTTGTTGGCCAACGTGGTGGAAATTATTCAGCCAAAGAAGGGAATGTAAACTGTGGGACCGTGGCACTGCTCTGGGGCTGCTATTGTGATCTAGGACATTTCAATCAATTATGCATGGGCTCTATCATTTTTGGATGCAGTTTGTGCTGATCAACCAACAAAATAAGAATTTTCTTGTGGACAGAAATTCGGAACCTCTCTCCATTTGATTTGCCACGGAGAAAGATGACAAAAAATATCTCAAGTCAAGTAGCAGCAACATTCGGCATTTGTCAGTGATTTTCACATTATCTCCCAAACGCCCCAGGACAGCTCATCATTTCCCCAGCTACCTCCTGCCTTGCTCAGTGTCCTGAAAACCAGCGCCTGTTACCTTCTCTCTCTATGGTAGAAGAGACGAGAAAAGCTTCTTAAGACATAAACATGAGCCTCCTTTGGCAGAAAACGCCTGAGTGTATCTTCTCCAGGGTAGAAATTACATGACCTAGCGTAGCCAAATTGTTTCCAGTGCTACAATGTGAGGCAATTGTGCCAAGTGTGTAAGAAGGTTGAATCGTTAATGAAGGCAAAACACAGTTTTTACAATACTGGCAAGAAGTATAAATCACTTGAAAGTTGATGGAAAATATGTCTTAAAGTTTGGTACTGATTTCTGACCCAAGCAGCATCTTTTTCCAGTTTTTGATGGTTAGACAATACAAAGCTTGTAGAAATGAGAGCCCAAACTTCCCTATTATCGTGCCAACCACTGCACACAAGCCTTTCTTTCTTTGGGTAACAAATATCCAGTGTTGGAAGTTCGGCCTCCAGCAAGAATGGACACATAGAGGTTTTTCAGCTAGTTTGGCATAGAATTGGCTGTTGTCTGACAGGCTGTGGGACACCTCATTAACTATTTACTCATTAACCCTCGTGCTGCCTTACTGTCATTTGCCGGAGAGGTCCCCGCGTCGCCCTCGCGACGGGTCCTTTCCACCCCGCCGGAGAGGCCCCCGTC
>OMKZ01000950.1:5516-26495 GCA_900302535.1 Neoniphon sammara
ATGTTTTTTGTTGAATTTGACCTTAAGTTAATATATTATGTCTAGAATAGGTCTCTCCTTTCTTTTATCATTCGGTTTGAGACGCGTGTACTGTTGCTTTAAGAGAGTGCAGGCACTTGCGCATTGGCGGGGCTGTTGATCTGGGGAATCTGATGAGGCTAGAGGCTAGTTTAGTTTTTTATGAAGCAAAAGTCAATTCTGTAGAAATATTGTGACACTTGTGGAATAAAGGTTTTTTGTTTTATCCAACTTTACACGGACGTCGAGTGGATTATTAAAAACTACATCAGTTGGACACGTGTAAGCCAAGACTACCAGCTAGTCACATTTTGCAGTAACATCAGGTGTCTCAAAAAGTAAGCTTTGTTCTTCAAACGCGACTCTGAGTTGAGCTGGAAAAAGCAGGTGGAACGGCACTCCTCTTTGGTAAAGAGCCTGTTTAACACCATTGAAGCCAAATCTTTTCTTTTTGAGGGTGGTACTGAGGTCTGGATATATCCTCAAAGTGGTTCCGTTGTACTTGACTTCATGCTGTCTGGACCATCTCAGAGCGATGTCTTTCTTCCGGTACCGATGGAAACACAAGATGAAAGGTCTTGGGGGACATCCTTCCATGGGCTTTGGTCCTGCTGAGCGGTGTGCTCTATCAAGTTCTGGGGGGGTCGGAAATACATCGGCTCCCATGGTTTCTTTCAGTAACACTGAAATAAAGGTAGTTGGGTCTTGTCAGTCTTCCCTTCCCTCAGGTACATTTAGGATGCGCAGGTTAGATGTGCGAGATCTATTTTCCAGGTTTTCAAGACGGTCCAACAGGGTCGTGTTCTGAGCATGAAGGGATTTGATGGTAGCTTCAGCTGTACAGATCTGTTCAAAGTTGGCACCTGCAAGGGTTTCCGCTGCGACGAGACGGCCTTGAAAAGTATTGACTTCATCGCGTAGGCCATCAACTGAAGCTTGCAAAGGCTTGATTGACTCTTGGATTCGTGTGGCCATGACTTCCTTGAGGTTGGTACGTTGTTTAGACAGTTCTGTAACTAGCTGAGTCATGGAGAGAGTATCCCCAGCTTTGCTGTCATCGGAATTATCCGTGTTGGTCGGCGCTGCTGCAATAGTTGCTAGCTTGCTAGCTAAGCTATTTGCTCGTGTGGCTGGAGTTTGTACGTTAGTGTGTCTTGACGGTTTAGGATTAATGTTGCTCATTTCGTTGTCTCGAGGGTTCAAAAACTCCACTTTCTTCAGTATTACACTTTCTTAGTGTATTAGAGTAATTAAGGCCCCTCAAACCTATATATCTCTCCTACATCGCCAAACCGGAAGCGCGTGTGTTAAACACTTCTTATATGCTTTTTTTTTTTTTTTAGTATTTAGCATTTTTGATTGCATATTTTATTAGATATTACTATTGCCCTTTTTACTATATTGTACTCACATGGTGTTACTAGATTCACTGGAGTATTTTGTATTATATTCAATTTCTATGATATTAAATGATTAATTGCCTTTTCCAATACATTTTATAAACATTCTGGGGATTCACTGAAGAATTTTAGATTATATTTCATTTCTATTCTAATTCTCTTATGTTGACAAATGGCTTATATGCTTCATTAAAAAATGGGTATTTTTTTAATAAATTGATCAATATTGTGAACATATTCTATTGTCTACAATGTTTTCCAATGAAAAGAATTCAACTTAAGTTGCACAAATGGACCATTTAAATTGCTGCCTATTATGTTAGCTCATACCTACAATTACCCTAACTGGGCAAGTCAACCGCCTGGTTGACTTGCGTATCTTCCATCTAAAGGGGTCAAAAAAGGGGTCAAAAAACAAACAAACAAAAACTCAAAAGTTGCTAAATGTAGTGCCAGGAACCAAATTTTGTCACTATTTTTTCTGCAAATGTATCTCTTAGTGTGCCTGTTAAAGTGTTAATTAACCAGTTATATTTAAAATATTTCAATGAGAGTTTTGCAGCTATTATTATCAGTGTGGCACTCTCAGTGCTTGTACTTTAAATAAAACAGTTTTCTAATGGTTAAAGTTAAAATGAATTGTGAAAAAGAAAAAGAAGATGGAAAATGAATAAACAAATGAACAAATGTAAGGCAAATTTTAAACATTTTTTAAACATCATTTAGCAAATCAATTTATAAATTCAGTCACTTATTGGTCCATTTAATTAACTTTTTTATAAATAGCTTTACTAAATGGTTCATTCAAAAGCATTTTTATTAATCGACTTATAAATATTTTAACTTATATCTGTTTTAATTCATTATTGATAATCAATCACTGCATTAGCCTACAATTTATCACAGGACACACACATGGGGCTCCATACAGCTGCTCCAGCACAAAATATCACTGTACTGCTTGGTTATTAAAATAAATCAACAGCCACCAAAAATTGCTTTCTGCATAAAATTCCATTTTGTTCTTATTCTGTCTGTTGCTTTGTCATTTGAATTTGCAAGTATGATCTTATGAGGAAACCTCAAAGCCAGCATGGCCTCGCCTCGTTCAACACATGCCTAAAAACTACATGACTGAAAATGCTTTGCGGGAGCGTGAAAGACAATGCTGCATTCATGTCCTGTTGGAATGCAGATTAAAAGCACCCCGATGATTTAAAAGCACCGCTTTTGAGCATTTTTACCCGTTATGAAGCCGTAAAAGTGTCATGACTGAAGTTTTTACACACACACACACACACACACACACACACACACGCACACTTGACTTGACACACATGCGCAAAGTGATGATACATTTGACTTCATGTTTCACAGCAAACCAATGTCCTGCCAATCACAAACCAAAACACAGTAAGCAGCTGTGACCTGCCATGGCAGATGGATCACCGAAATGTGGTCGCAAAAATGACTTGGAAACGTTTTGTTTGTTTTATTCAAAATACATGGTTAACTCGTGGCGTTTGTTGATGACGTCACAGACTCGCCAAACTAGAGTTCCTATCTACAATTTACCATGTGAAAGTCGAAGTAAACTGTATCGTCTAGTAGTATTTCCCAGCTGAAAGCGGGGCATCCGATCTTTATCAGCAGGAAGCTCGTATTTACATTCTATCCCCAGGGCCTGAACGCAACATAAGCCTGTGCACAAATTCCCCCCGTTAATCGCTTCCTGCTGGTTAGACAAGTTCAGGTATCATACAGTCATATGTGAGCGGTGATAGAATCCTGCTGTAACGGTGTATGATTTCAGAAGCTGCTGGACTTAAGCGAAAATGGATTTAAATGCCATTATAGAGCAAATGGAGACAGGAGACCAAGACGCTGCTTTGGTTGCTCTACAGACCTACACCAAGGAGGTAACCATCATCATTATATCACGACAGCAGCCTACTAATTAATACATTAAAATCAGTTCGGTGTCACTCGTGAAACTAAAGTTTATGATACAATAGGCTGCTGCCATTATGCTTTGTCAAAACTCGCTGCACCTTTATAAGCTAATAGAGCAATTGCTAGAAAAGCCTAAATAATGACATTTATTTTATTCAAGCTACAGGCCTTAGAATTCAAAGTACATTCACCTTACTTTTCGATGTAGCTGATGCGCTTCATTATCTTTACTACCAGAAGCCTTTTGCGGCTTGCACGCGCACTCAAAGATGAAAGCAAATTGGTCCCAACGGTTTCCAAGCGATTCTCTGTCACCAAAGCTATAAGAGAAATGTTACTGGTCACGCAGTCTCCAGTCTGTGTATGTAACCTAACATATAGCCTGACAAATCTGGGTTCTAAATCTTTTCACCAACACCCACGGCATTTTGTTGTCTCAATATTTAATTTGTCTCTAAGGTCAGAGGGGATTTGAAGCAGGCTGGTATTATATTTATTGGAATATTCCAATAAATATATAAATAACCCTAACACATATGTGTTCTGAGGGCAGCATTGCATCTAACCCTAGCCCTTCTAACCCTTCTAACCCTAACACTTACACCAAACCATGCAATGTTGCACTCAGAAGACATTCCAAGAAAATAATACCAATCTCCTGATTTGAAGGTAGGCAGAAGGAAGACAGCAAGGACTGCAAAACTCCATTCCAACAATTGGCAATTTAATTTCCTGGCAAATGTGTATACCTTTAGGAACATGAACTAAGATCATTTATGAAACTTAGATGCCACTGGAAAATTCAGGCCAACGGTGCCCTGCCCTTGAACACTTTATATCAATAATATGTTAAGTTTTAGAACTGGTTTACAATGCTCAGTGTATTTTGGTGGGGAATGATTGTAGAAAGAATTCTCAACAATCCATGCTACTTGATACATTGGGTGTATGCAGAAAAAGTGAAGAGGAAATCTTAATGTGGCAAAAAAATGTTTTTGTTATGTATTATGGTTATGTATGTATGTTATTTATTATGGTGGTGGGTCACAGAAATCTGGTTTTGCAAAGCACCACGCTGCAACCACCTGACTTCATTGAGTCAGTGGTATTGATTGACCCTATCAACCCCCACAGGCCTATTGTGGTTTGTGCTGAGGCACAGTAAAAACCTGATGTAATGCACCTTTAAAGCTTTAATTTTGTGTGGGCAGAGCTTGTTCCCTTTTGTTTTTTGTGTGCAGCAAAATAATGCCAGTGGAAAAGACTCTGATGCAATGGGAAGACATTAAGAAAAACTTTATTATACAAAACATTTTGCCTGCGCTAGCATTTTATTAGGATACTGGGAATGGCTACAGAAAACCAAAGTGGAAGTCTTCATTTATACTATGTTCTACTCCAGGGTTTAAATACATTCAGCTGCATCACATTTGTGGGGACTGATCTTTTATTTTACTGTTATTTTAATATGGATTGTTGCTAACAAATGCTAACTGGGGAAGGCAAACTAAAGTGAGTGACTTCCTCACCTCTCATTTACATTACGTGTGACCAAGAAAAACAAACTAAAATTTGAAATGTCAAGGGTTGGGTTGGACACAAATTTTTAGGTCCAGGTTAATAGACTACACCAATATTTTAGGAAAGTAAGTGGTTTGTGAGGTTACCTTTTACATGTTATGATAAGAGTACCACCAAATTCATCTCCTGTGTCTGTAGATATCTCTGCACATGCTAACACATTAGCATACATTATGTTAAGTGCCTGCAGGCATCTGCCATTGTCCACAATGAAGAGATAGTTTTGAAGAGTTGGTATTGCTATTTTTCTATGCTATTCACATAAATGGTTTATCAAAAACTTGACCATGAAGCCAGCAGTAGACCTTTAAGGGGTACCCTATTTTTTTCTTTAATGGTTTATAATAGTTGCTGCTCAGTTTTCTAAACTGGGTGGTTAATGTAGTGCTTGATTGAGGAAAAAATTTGGTTCTGCAGTAAAGCGTGCTGTATTGGAGAAAGAGCTAGCCCGCAAATGCAAGACCCTGCTCACACTTGGTTTTAACATGCATCTCGGGTGATCCGATCACAAGTAGACAGCGCTAAGTACACGTGTGAACGGGGTGCAGTGCGTCTTGGAGACACGTTATGATCCAATCACTTAGGTCAGATCAAAACTTAAGAAGGACCCATGGGGGCATGCGTTGGGAAAGGAAAGCAAACAGAAATCAGCGGCAACATGAAATAATCAAAGCCAATACATTGCTTCATTTTTCCATAATTGTGTTCTTTTGTGTGTACAAACCTTCCAAAATTCATTTCAACATCAAGAATACTGTGGCCTTCATCTGACAAATACAAAGCCCACTCCCATTCTCATTGATTTGAGCCTCCTCATTGAGCTATTGTACAAGAAGGGTCATTTCCCACTGTCACTGCAATTTCACAACTTGGAAAAATGGCCCGAACAGTAGTGTCTATAGTATGAGATTTGGGTACACTCCATATGCTTTTATGTCAACTCGGCTCCACAAGTGCTGTCCGCAGACCTAGATTAGTTGTTGCTGCACGTTTGATTCTCTCAGCCACATGGCCTTTAGCTGTGTGGGAGTTGAGCTCGGAGGCAATAGGATTAGATACTCTGATACACAAATAGAGTCTCCTGTGGCTCAGTCAAATCCTACTCTACTAAAGAGCTCCCAGAGATGAGGAGCTTACTGGAAGTTCTGCCATTTAGGCTGCATGGGTTGCTATATAATATAGTTTAACTACCTCTATATGCTCAGTTTGATCAGAGGGCTTCTAAATTCTTAGATTTCCTCAGTTTCCTTTGTCACCCCTTGTCTATGATCGTTCTTCTCTGAGTTTCTGTCACTGCTATTTCCGGTCTCTCTAGGTTAAAATTATGTCTTCATATTTACATGCTTCCTTACTTTGGTTGTCTTTAAGATTTATTATTTCCTTTCTCCTTCTCCCTTTTCCTCTCCTTTCCCTCTTTACATACTTCCTCTTTTTCTCATGTCCTGCAGAAGAATCAATGTTTTACGTTCAGCAAGGAAGAGGACTCTGAGAGAGAGGTATTTCTAAAGTCCTAATCTTCACCATTTTCATATGTTTAACAGCAAGTGATTAAGTGCATCAAGTGATTACGTAGTTAATTGACTGACCAATGTTTTTTTCATTCCACGGTTGGGATATCCATGAATACAACCCATCCATGTGAACATGAAGACAACCTGCAGTACATTCTCTTTACCTTTAAGTACCCAGGTTTAATTCACAAAGAATATGATCCTTTTTCAGTGACACCCTGCTTTGTACTGATGCTGTCATACACACAGGTTGGTATTATATTTATTGGAATGTGTCCTGAGGGCAGCATTGCATCTAACTCTAACCCTCTAAGCCTAACCCTAACCCTATAACCCTAACCATAACCCCATACCATGCAATGCTGCCCTCAGAAGACATTTCAATAAATACAATACCAATCTCTGTCATACATATCCACATTTAGGAGTTGTCTATTGTTGGCCACTGAGCTGCTGCACTGCTGACTGTGGTTCAGTGGTTGTGCAATATGTCTTGATGTTTTCACTTTTCCATTATTTGATGATGCAAATCAAATAACAATATTGGATGTAACGTGTTTAAGTCTGGAGGTAGTTCCTAATGTTAAAGCTGCACTTGGGAATTTACAGTAACAACACCAAGAGGTATCTGTAATGTGATGTCAGTAAATTCTACGCAGCACACTTGCTTACCAACCTGGCTGGTTTGTGATATTGAATACCAAAGGAAAGAAATGAGTGAGAAAAAGTTCTAACCATGGTGTGTGCCTACACTAGACAGATTGAATTTCATAATTAAATTTGAGAAGTGACCATAGCTGAAACCAGAATTTCATTTGGACAAATAATGCAAATCTTTAGTGTCTCAATTAATGGAAATGGGTCGCTTGTGTTTGTGGCACCCCACTTGGTGGTATAGGTTGATAAGACAGGTTTTTTTGTTTTATTTTGTTTTGTTTTGTTTTGTTTTGTTGCATGAAAGTCTTGCATAGTGCAGCTTTAACTTGTAAGACTACCTTGCACTGCATTTACACATCTTCATGCATAAGTCATCAGTAGAAATACCGCACAAGTATTTTCACACTACCCTTTTTCATTTTTATTCTCACCTCCTCTGTATCATCTGTCTCTCCTTGTCTGTGCATGCTTGGTGCTTTAGGAAGGGAAGTTACAAGAGGTATCAGTATGCCAACGTGTCCCTCCTGTCTGTTAGAGAAACAAAACCCACAGTTTATCTCTACAACGCATGACAAATCCATTGTTTGAGCAATTTTGACTAATTCATTTAACTAATTCACCACGTCATGATGGATAAGGTGAATGGGATCCTACAGATAGAGATTAAGGGGCATTACAGAATGGAAATGATGCATGGATAATTGATAAGATCAGCTTCTCCAGGAATTTCCTCTAATTATAAAAAGAATAAGAAACTAATTCTACTACCACCACCACGACTACTGCTGCTCCTTGTGCTAATAATAAACTTCTGAATAAAACTGACCTGCAGTTTTATTCAGCCCTGCAGGTGGAAGAAGTTGAATGTCTTTAATATGTCTCCACTAGTTTCAGTTCATCTTGATCCTTTGGTTTGTATAGTGTTAGTCAGACGAACACAAAGTCAACTTTGTAAATGAAACCAAACATACACTTTTATGGTAATACAGTTACAGTTACAGTTACAGTTGGCATTTAGCAGACGCTTTTATCCAAAGTGGCGTACACATGAGATTTCTATACAACACAAGCAAGTTGCTAGTTGGAGACAATGATGTGCTACAAAGCTAAGCTCTGGTCCAGCAGGACATGGCTGCTGTGAGGCAGTGCTACAAGGCAGTGCTACGAGATAAAAATATCCTTTTTCTGACTTACCCAGACTGAGACAAGATGTTCGATACCATTTTCACCTCTGTACATCCACTGCTTCGTTTCCTATGGGTAGCATTTTGTGTTAGCTGAGCATAAAGATATGAGGTCTACAGAAGTCATTAGCCTAGCTCTGTCAAAGTGAAAAAGCAACAACCTTACAGCACATCCGAAACTGTCTTATTTACCAAATGTATCATGTATTGCATTGTAATGAAATACACGTCCTGGAATTTTTAAAAAAAAAAGAGTAGTTGTAGGAGAAGTTAAATGGTAGATGAACACATAAGTTCAGTGGTTATAGTTCTTACCATGTACAGTTCCTAACATCTAACTCCTCCTAAAATGACTTGTTCATTCCAAAACATGTATTTCAAATACACATGATATATTGTGTAAATAAGACAGCTTCACGGTTTCTGAGAGGTTTATTTTTTCACTTTGACAGAACTAGGCTAATAACTCCCGTAGACTTCAAGTCTTTATGCTAAGCTAACATGAAATGCTACCCGCAGGAACTGAAGCAGTAGACGTACAGAGGTGAAAATGGCATTGAACATCTTGTTCAATTGGTACCGACAGTATACTGATATCGATAGTATTCCTTTAATAAAAATATTAATATTGATTAATTTCAATGGATGTGCTGGTTTTGAGTTGGAGGAATTTTTAAGACACTCATGTTTTTCTTTTGAGGAGTTTCTGTGATAATCAGGTTGCTTATTATCACAGAAACTTATTATATATGACTCTGACTCTGCTGAAAAAACAGTGATAATTCTGCAAACTAAAGTGCAATTTGTGGTCATAATAACCACAAAAAACCTGGAGGGACTTATTAAAATCATTCTAATCGTGAGGTGTTAGAAGGCTGGAGGTGTGAACCCAGGTAATGAGACTTAAAGTGGAAATATCACCTCATCCGACTCCCTTGATAGTTCCTGTGCAAGATGAGACAAATAGGGAGGACGAGCACAGGCAGATATACGGAGATACGAGACAGAAAGTGGGATGAATGTAGAGTTGCAAGGGAGTTATGGAGGAAAAGGAAAATCCACAATATTTAAATCCCACAGTAAGTTTGTCTTTTACTATTATCAGTGTAAATGAGAGATAAACTGTGGGTTTCTGACAGTAGCATTAGACACAAGGTCAATTCACTTTCTATTCAGTCAGCTCTAAATGAACTATAGCCCCTCTAATAAAAATCAGAGCTGGTCTTCTAGTGCTGAAAGTGGCATAAAATGATATCACAGAAGAAAATCCACCCCTGAACTGATTCAGTAGAAGGTGAATTGAAGGCAGTCCTGGCAGTAACAGTAGAATTAGCTTATTGCTTATTGTCTTGATAAGATTTGTCTCAGTTGACAAATGGATGGATGAATGAATGGATAGAATTTTTTTGAAAGGGATATTCCAGTATTTATTTTACATGTTACATATAGTAACTTAAACATCATAAAATCTGTAAGCCTGAATCAGCCTGTTTAAAGTAATTTAATCATTTGACTTTCACTTGTCCCTCACGCTTTTATCAGCACTCACAAGTCAAAAATATAGTTCATTAATAGTCAGAATAATGATTGATTAACCTCTAGTGGTGGCTTGTAGTGCACCCTTCACTCCACTGCAGCCTGCAGACCCTGTACATCATGATTTTCTCTGGATAAAGTGTAAATCTAACAAGACATCTAACCAAGCAGTGTGGAAGGGTTACATTTGGATTTACGCTATTTATTTAGGACTACTGACTCAGTCAAAAATGTCATTAAACAGGATCCTCATGGAGCAGCTTGTGCCCTCCTTACAGATAGGCTCTAACAGCATCCTGCAGTTCAATCTTAATCTGACAGGCGATCTGCGGCAAACCATCCTGCTGGTCAGCATCTCTGTCATAGGATTCTCTGTCATATGATTCTCATGTCATGATTCTGAGAGGTGAATGAGGGCGGTGGTGAGAGGCTTTTGGCACTGGGATTATACAAAATATTCTAATAATTGAACTTTCTCAACTTTGGCTCCCTCATAATCTGCCATGGAGTGAAGGTGATGCATTACAATATTCTTAAAATGTTTGAAACACATAGTGTACAACATTACTGGAAAAATAGGGACAGGACAGATAATATATAAGATGATCTTTGCACTCCATTCGGAAAAACAAATATCAACTTGTGGATATAAATTCCCAATAATGTAATAAGGAATTATATATGTATAACATTAGCTGTTCAAATATTATCACTATTATTATTATTACTATTATTAGTCTAGGCTTTGTAAATCACTATTAGGCAAGTTGTTATGTGTTTTATTACTTTTGTGACCAAGGTAAGTGCAAAAACTATGACATTATTGAGTGTTATTACAGTTTTTTGGAAATTATTACATTATTTGAGTCTCCATTTACCAAATTAAAGATAGTTCTAGCAAACTGACAGCTAACTGTCCTGTTCACATGTGCTTTTGGCCAAATATCAAACTGTGCAATTGAGCCTTAACTAATCCATTTGAAGGTCATCGTTAGTTACCCAAACAGTTTAGAGTTTGGGGTTTTATTGCTTAGACTGGAAGAACGCTACAGCTTAGTTGCCATTGCATGCAATCATTATGCAACACACACACACACACACACATACACACACACACACACAGAGAGAGCACACACTTGAACACAGACTATAGGAAGACATTATGCAAGACAGATTAGTAGACGCATTTATCAGTGCCAGTTTTAGCTTGCTGCATATGGTCACCACATCAGCTGGATGAGGTCAGTGACTCTGAAAATTAATATATCTAAAAACACAATATGTTTGGAAATTGATTGATGAGCTCAATATTGAATGGATTTGCAATAGTGCTTGACATTTACACCAGAATGAATCACAGCTTGGGGCAAAAATGCCTTTGAAATTTCATTAAACGCCAAGGAAAGAGAAACAGAGAGGGGGAAATGACCTCTAAAATTGAGAGTACATTTTTTTCATTTCACCCATTTTTTCATCTCTTGCGATATTTTCATTTGTGAATGCAAGTGCTGTTCTTTGTGATTTGTGGGAGCCTGTGACAGGGTGATTCTTTCCAGTGCATTCTGCTTGTGAAGAAAGGAGCAGTTCCTGATCAGAAAACAGATTAAGCAAAATTCAGTGCCTCTTGATTGTTACTCTGTGATGGTATGGCATGATTTACAATTTAGTGGAGTGTGTATTTGCAGTGCAAATATAGTCATTGAAAAATGACCTTTGAATAAAGCTGTACATGGATCGTTCAGGTACCAGTCGGTGGTCCTAGCAACTTGAAAAGTGTTGTGTTGGAGAGGAAGAGGCACAGTCAATAGCAGGATGAGAGATATATAAACTAATACAGGTAACAACACAGGTAGTGCTGTAGACCTATGCGCCTAACAGGGAAGAGGTTCAGCAAAACAAGGGTTTGACTAGATCATTATCCAGATTACATGAGAGTTCAACTGTGGGTTAAGAACAAGGAGCAGGAGTGATGAAGGTATAATAGTGTTTCCTGCAGCTCAGACTGACTCTTCATGTGGTTGCATGTACACTCTATCCTGTTTGTGTGACACAGCCACTCAGCCTAATCTATTTCAACTCAGTTCTTTGTCTCTGATGCAGTTTGGTGCTGGTGACTTGATGAGGTTGAACCATTAGCTAGGGATTACGTTGCTAGCCTGGTATGGGGCAGGCAGACAGACTGTTTTGGTGCTCTGAAATAGGAGGCTAACAAGGCAGCGGTAAACATGTCATTCCCAATGAATGATGTAGTCCCTTTCTGGGGCAATCGGTAACAGATATGAAAGGAAGTCCAGTGGAGTGGCTGAAATTCCAACAATAAGGGAGTGGTCATGACCAGACACCCTCTCTACCAACTCAGCTGTTTTTCACAGACGTAATCAGAAAGGCCTTAGCATCATCTTTTAAAGGAATACTCCAACTTTTTGGGCAAAATGCCCCTTTTCTGACTTACCCAGATGTTCGATACCATTCTCACATCTGTACATCCCCTGCTTCAGTTCCCATGGGTAGCATTTTGTGTTAGCTTAGCATAAAGGCTTGAAGTTTACAGGAGTCATAAACCTAGCTCCGTTAAAGTGAAAAAAATAAACCTTACAGCAACTTTGAGGCTGCCTTATTTGCACAATGTATCATGTGTATTTTGAAATGCACGTATTGGAATATTTTGTTTGTTTGTTTGTTTTGAACAAGGATTGTTTTAGGACAAGTTACATGGTAGGAACTATAGATGGTAGGAACTATAACCGCTGAATAGTTCCCACCATCTAACTTCTCCTAAAATGACTTGTTTTCTTTTTTGTTTTGTTTTTTTAATTCAAGACATGTATTTCATTACTGTGTAATATACATGATACATTGTGTAAATAAGACAGCTTCGGAATTTCTGTAAGGTTTATTTTTTCACTTTAACAGAGCTAGGCTAATGACTTCTGTAGACTTCAAGTCTTTATGCCAAGCTAACACAAAAGGCTACCCATAGGAAGCGAAGCAGTGGACGTACAGAGGTGAAAATGGTATTGAACATCTTGTCTTAGTCCGGTTAAGTCGGAAAAAGGATATTTTTCCCGAAACACTGAAAAATTCCTTTGACAAATACAAGGAGGGTAGCACATGAGACAATTCTGATAAACTCAAAATAAACACTGTACAAGGCAATTCCAGTGTTCTGTCCGAAAGCTAGACATCGGAGAGCCAAGGCCCTAATCTGCAATGTCATCGAGGGGTAAAACTTGGAGCAGTTTTATTGGCAATGAAATCGAACCCAACTTTCGTGGATTCCGCGGTGCTTTGAGCTTAATTTCATTACAGTTGTAGTACCTGCAAACCACAAAATGTGCCATATCCCAGTAAAATCACCAGGGTGCTGTCACTGTGTCCATCCAGTGTCTCTGCCATTTAATGTCTGCAGAGCAGCGCCAGGATTTATCTTTTGATGAGGACTTCATTGTTATTGAATTAAGATGTACCCTGTTGTCTCTGCTGTGTCCCAGTCCAGCTGATGGATGAGTGTACCTCAGAGTCAGAGACCAAAGCAGCACTAATTCACTGACTCAGACCTCATCAGGCTAATTTTTCTCATTCTCCATCAGGTCATTAGGTCTCTTGAGCACTCTGGGTTAGACTGGAGGCAACAGCAAAACTGTCCTATTAGTGTTGTTGGCATTTTTTGAGAACATCATGTTTTGTAGGCTTTTTGGTTGGCTCAGTAGAAAGTGCACCCCCACTTCTGGGGCAGAATTGGCTTGTTGTTGCCTATTGATGGGCTGACTCCAGTAGTTATTGCTTCTTTGGTGAGCTGAGTGTGTGTGATACAGAGTGTTTTTACTGGGTCAACGCAGACAGTTTTGCTGCGCTAGGACTTACTGTGGTGTCTGAAGGAGTTTGTACACACAGAATTGCAGATTTTGTGGTTTGTTGCAAAGTCAGTAGCTTTCCCAGTAATTCCAATTTAACAATACACTTAAATCTATCTTGGGAAGGAGCTCAAGGATTTTGTACATTATTAACTAGGAAACAGGATGCGTTAATTTTAACATCTTAAAATATTCTTATTTTGATGCAGGAAAAAAAGGGGGTTTGTGCATGAATTAAGAAATTTTGAACCAGTACTAGAGTGCTATAAAATGCACCTTAAGAGTTCCATTTAGGTCATTTGAATGGGTTCCTTTATTAATCCTGAAACAATAAATCAGAGTTATTAATTCTTGCTTAGTTTTACCAAAATTTGCTACATTTTATATTATTATTCCTGAATGAATGCCACCGCTTAAAACATAAAAACCTGAAGTTATGCCTTAAATGGCAGATAACATTTTCACTAGACTACCATTTCAATTATCACTGAATATTAAAGGATATCAATTTAATTGAAGTTACTGAAACAAAGATTGAAATATACCTGAATTTTTTGAAGTCATTTGTCTTCATTTATGTGAAATTAAGCAGTTTGAAGTTAAAATTAAGAATTTATTAAGGAGTGTGGTGTGTTTTGAAGTACAAACTAAGGACATATTAAGGGTTTTGTGTTTGGTAGTGACTGGTTGCTTAGTTATTATTTCCATTATACACCATTCACATTCTAGCTGAGGTGATATATCATAAGTCCAAATAGAACATGTAATCTGATGTATTAATGTCTGATGCAGCGTCTGGGGGAGTTGGTGCTTGGCTTCCTGAACAGGGAGTTGCAGCCCTCCTGTCAGCTGGCCTGTCTAGAAACCATTCGCATCCTCTCTCGAGACAAACACTGCGTGACTCCCTTCATCAGCCACTCTTCCATGGCCACGCTCGCCCGCTACGCTGGCATCGTGGTGGTTTGTGCTGACACACCCGCCCACAGCCAGCCAGGGGACGGCCAAGGTATTTCAATGTCAGAAGGTATTCTCAATACCCATGTTTCCAGACTTTGGCATAGAAGGAGATTAGTGCCAGCAAAGATTGTATTTGAACTGCCTAAATGTGAATTTGTCATGCTCATAGTGGACTGATGCATGCCAAAAAGTGCAATTCCATGGCTTAAAAATGAAATGAAAAATGGAATGCATATTTGACCCAGAGGTAGCTAATAAAAGTACAGCAATGAGACAAGGACAAAACTTCAAGCAGCTGGTGAAAACTAGTAGCGGTAGTACCAGTGCACTCTCTGATATTGTTGTGATGAATAGTTACTCATTTGCTTTTTCAAAGTCCCTTAGATGTGTATCCCAGGGTGCTCAATGTGAGGCATTTGAATTGAAAAAACTGAATGTGAAATCATGCTTAAAAGTAAAATTCAGCAATAGCAGCATTAAATTTTCCATTGCTGCATGCAAACTCCATCTTTTAATCCTGATGTTTTTCTTAATTCAAAGGAGTGTAAAGTTTTTTTTAAAAAATTCCAAGACATGTATTTCAAATACACATGATACATTGTGTAAATAAGACAGCTTCAGAGTTGCTGTAAGGTTTAATTTTTCACTTTGATGGAGCTAGGGCAATGACTCATATAGACTTCAGGTCTTTATGCTCAGCTAACACAAAATGCTACCCATAGTAACCAAATCAGTGGATGTACAGAGGCAAAAATGGTACCGAACATCTTGTCTCAGTCTGGATAAGTCAGAAAAGGGTATTTTGCCCAAAATGTTGGAGTATTCCTTTAATTCAAGGGTTCAGAATAAGAATGAAAAATTCACATTTATGCAATTCTAAAACAATCTCTCCTGGCACTAATCTCACTCCATAATATTTGACATTTTCATTCACAGCCATGTCAGCTCTGCAGTCCTTGGCCTTTAGAAAACTTTAGAAAACTATAGAAAACTATTCCAGAAAATCATATCCCACCATGGTGATGTTGTATAAAGGGTTGTAGTTGAAGACAAAGGGCAGCAGGTTGGCACTAATGCCCAAAATCCAACTTGGCCAAACGTCCTCTGTATCAAGTGCTGCTATAATGTAGCACTGACATTGTTTATACGGTCGAAAGTATCTGGTATTAACCTGCTCCACCGCTTTCAGTGCCATTAACAGAATAGGACAGGATAGGACTTACTGCAAAGATTACACTACTGGCCACATTCTGGTTCAGATTCACATATTTACATAGACTTCTGATACTGACAGTGCCTGACTTCTCATTATTTCCCGCTCCAGGGGAGGAAGAGGGGGGAGAGAGTGACGAGAGGGCGGAAGGAGCAACCGAGGTGGTGAAGGAAGCCCCGCCTCCTTCAGAAAACCCTGACCTTGAAGTGATCGTAGAGGCTTTGAAATCCATCTGTAACATTCTGCTACACAATGAGACGGGGCAGGTTGGTCTGCTTTGTTTTCCTCTTAGCCTATGTGTATTACGAAAAGGGCTCAGACGAACAACCACTAATATAGATACCTCGAAATTACACCTCGAAATCAACACCCTGGTTCACACTCATTCACTGAGGCACATTCATATCTCTCTAGTATTACCACAGCTTTCTTTTGTCAGCCATAGAGCATTTTAAAAGTAACTAACCCCCAATCTAAATCTGTGTGAGGCCTGACCGCTAATGGTGAAAAGCCTGATCTTTGGTGGCAGGTGATGTCACCACCTGTTGTACTCTATGGTTGGTGATATCACTTACCACCAAAAACCAGGCACCCTACTTTTCATCATTATAGGTCAGGCTTCACAGGGATTTAGGTTTGGGGTTTAGTTACTCTTTAAGCTTTCGCACTAGAGTAATAGCACTAGTACTACTACTTCCAAAACTACCTATAATAACAATAATACAGTTTGACTTAATTGTATTAACTTATCCATGAAAGCTCTCCAAATAAAGAACTATTGATTGATTGTCAACTGGCAGGTGGTAGCGGCAGAGCTGCAGCTGATGAAGGGTGTGGCAGAGAGGCTGAAACAGTGTCATGACCCCACCTGGAACCATGAGGTAGGAAAAGATAGGAAAATTAAGGCTCCATTCCTTGTGACCTGAAGAGGAGTAAGACAGTAAAGAGAATGAAAGAATAATTACACCACTGCTCCCTTTTTGTCTCTCTCACCAGGTACGTTTCTTTGACTTGCGTCTCACCTTCCTGCTGACAGCCCTGAGAGTGGACGTCAGGGCACAGCTGGCGCAAGAGCTTCATGGCATCAGTATCCTAGGTAACTAATCTCCTAGGTAACTAACATCAGTCTTCAACAAAATACTGAAGCTCCTTATTCATGGGTTTCTCTGATGTCACTCATTTGTTGTTGCCGCCATATTTGAGACCAACGGTAGGTTAGAAGGAGATGACAAGCCACAGCAAAATCTCCACAACAAAAAGAAAAAAAAATCTAGGTTTGTGATCCTTACTTGCTTCTATGGTGAGCTTCTGGTACCACTTACTGACAATATGCCATGCTTTTGTTTTGCTGATATTTATGTAATTTATATTTATATTATTTAGGTACATTTATCTTGTCCACAATCCCACTCCCTATTCTGGAGAGTCCTTTAAGGCATACAAGAGCACTGATACCTGCAACTTCAGTTTCATTTGTATGTAGTAACTGGCAAAACCAAGGTAAAAATAAAGGGCTGCAGAGTTCTGACAGTGGGTTACAAAAAGAAAAACCAAAACGCTTTGGTTGTGTGCACACTCCTTGCTGTTGAGGGTTTGACTGTTTTACACAAAATTTAGCAGAAAGCGAATTTGCCTTCGTTGCATTTTACATTGGGTCTACCCATTTTTGATGCATGAGGGTAGTGGCAGAGTGTCCAAAAAACATGGGTAAGTTTTGTCGGATAGAACTTAACAAGCTAGCAAAGCACTAAGTAAAGGATATAAATGCAAGGGGTAACATATGATGATGGCTGTCTTCTCTGTGTAATCCACAGGGAACCAGTTGGACGCCACGCTGGGTCTGTGTTGGCCAGACACCTTGGAGACGGCCAGGGTGGGGTCAGAGGGCGTCCCACCCGAAGAACTACCCCCCCTCAGCCGCCAACAGACAGAACGAGCCATGGAAATACTGAAAACACTGTTCAATATTACATTTGACACAGCTAGACGCAAAGTTGATGAGGTATTTAACATGAGAAACCTTTATGCTTTTTTATATAAAAGTACATGGGAACAAAATTTGGAGGCGCTTGTCATTGCAGGAGGCACTCTCAACATTTCACTAGCCTCTGTCTTTCTAGTCTCTCAAGCAAGACACGTTTCCTCCCGCAGTTTCCAAATGCTTCCGCGTAACAGTCTGTAATAATTTGGAAGCGCTGAAAACGAGTAGCAAAATAAGGCGGATATCTGGTCATTTCCTCACTTCTGTATCCCCTGTGTAGACACGAAAATAACTCTCACTGGAAACCAAATTAGTCGAAGCCTAGCTAGCTAGCTGCTGAGCAGAAATGGAAATGAAAATTTTTGATTCACCACTTTTGGAACTTTGCAATATTCATTAAAGCGAGGTTCCTCCTCGCCACGGAGACTTCTTTACGGCTTTCAGTGTCTTCTTTCGTCAATATTTCATCGATGCTAGCTAGCTATCTCATTGTTTACGAGGGGAATACTTATTTTCACGAACACTGTGGTGTGACTGATCAAATACCCTTTTGGTACAAAGAGTTTTTCCGGTGGAAGATGACAGCTTCCTCTCAAATTTTAACAACCTGATTTAGAGACTTGTCTATGGAGCATTCAATGATTGTGGAAGAGATAGTCTGGCCTGAGAGACTACTGTCTTTCCCAAGCATGGACATGTAGGAAATGAGATTTTAGTTGTGTAATGGTTTCCATAATACAAAGCATCACATTTCCAGTGATGATGGGTGCCATCGGAACGTGTGTAGAATATATGAACAACGTCTGTGTGTGTACATGTGTGTGTAGGAGGAAGCAGCAGAATACAGACACTTGGTAGCCATTCTGAGACACTGTCTAATGAGCCACGCAGATGGAGAGGAACGCACTGAGGAGTTCCATAGGTTGGAGAACACACACACACACACACACACTTACATATGCACATAATGCGTGCATCACATACACACACTGTCTGTCGCTCCAGTCATCCAGTCAGTGACCTTGTAATTTCTATTATCTTAATTAATTTGATTGATGCATGTCCCCCCCCTCCTCTCTCTCTCTCTCTCTCACTCTCTCTTCCCAGTCATACAGTCAACTTGCTAGGTAACCTCCCCCTCCCCTGTTTGGATGTACTGTTGATGCCCAAAGTACAACAAGGCTCCATTGAGTATATGGGGGTCAACATGGATGCTGTTAACATGTTGCTGGAATTCATGGAGAAAAGACTTGACCGTGTAAGACAAGGCTCTCTGTGTTATGGTTCTTAAGGCAAGGATACAACAAAATCAGTAGACCTTTTTCACAGCAGCCATTCTGACATGAAATAGCAGGTAAACACAGGTGTTACTAATGACATTAATGAAGGTTCTGTTCCGTTTAGGTCTAACAGAGTCAGGGTCCTGCTATTGTTCATGCTGGCTCACTGGAAAGACTACACTTAAAGGGAACAGAACCTTCATTAATGTCATTACTAGCAAATGTGTTTACCTACTATTTCCTGCCAAAATAGCTGCTGTATAAAAGGTTTGTTGGAAGCAGCAACCAATCTGATCAATCACGTGGCTGCATGGGCGTTGACCAGCTCTTTATAGTCACGTTTTCCTTCTCATATGAGCAGGAAGGCAATTTTTTTGTTACTGAATTTTGACAAACAAATCAAACTTGTGTATTTCTGAACTTTCATTAACAAACATTTCAAACCATAGAGTGTTTTGTTGAACTGATGTTATAGGGGATAACGTCAGCAGTTTATTATGATCTATTTATCAGCAGGTTAATTTTGCAATTATGTTGAAATGACCTTCTTGACACTACTGATGGTGGAAACACCCACTTGGCTCCATATTCTCCCTGTATATTAATCATTATTTATCTGTTCCTCTGACAGGGGAATAAATTGAAGGAGACCCTCCTCCCATCCCTCAACTTGTTAACTGAGAGCGCCCGGATCCACCGAGAGACCAGAAAGTTCCTCAGATCAAAGGTCAGTAGTCAGGGGGTGGGCAGGAATTATGAGCACTGGGAAGTTTAGATGTTGTCGTCAGAATTTGAACACGCTTCACTCCATATATCTACAATCAGATTATAATATATTATAATTTATAATTTGTCTCACAATATAACTGCTGATGCCATTCATGTCAGTCTTGAAGCTCTGTATCAGGAAAATGATTATTTAAAGGAATGACATTTTGGGCAAAATACCCTTTTTTCGACTTACCCAGACTGAGACAAGATGTTCAATACCATTTTCACCTCTGTACATCCACTGGTTCAGTTCCTATGGGTAGCATTTTGTGTTAGATTAGCATAAAGACTTGAAGTCTACAGTCATTAGCTTAGCTCTGTCAAAGTGAAAAAATAAACCTTACAGCAACTCCGAAGCTGTCTTATTTACACAATGTATCGTGTATTTGGAATACACATCTTAGATTTTTTAGGAGAAGTTAGATGGAAGGAACCTGTAACTACTGAACACATGTATCCTTCTGTTTAGTGGTTATAGTCCCAAAAATCTATAGTTCCTACCATCTAACTTCTCCTAAAACGACTCTTGGACTTGCTGTAAGCTTTATTTTTTTCACTTTGACGGAGCTAGGCTAATGACTCCCGTAGACTTCAAATCTTTACGCTAAGCTAACATGAAATGCTACTCATAGGAACCAAAGCAGTGGACGTACAGAGGTGAAAATGGTATCGCACATCTCGTCTCAGTCTGGGTTAGTCAGAGTATTCCTTTATCAACAATGACTCATGTTAACAGTTATATATGTGAATGTGTGTGTCTTGTGTAGGTCCTGCCCCCACTGCGTGATGTTAAGAACAGACCGGAGGTTGGCAACGCTCTGAGGAATAAACTTGTCCGCCTCATGACGCACATTGACACTGACGTCAAGAACTGTGCTGCCGAATTTCTCTTTGTTCTATGCAAAGAAAGTGGTGAGGGAAATGAAACTTTTTTTGTTTACTTTTTTGTTCATCACAGACTGTGGGAGCTGAGCCTTCTCCCGCTGTGTGTGAAAACTTTCTGCGATTTTTTTATTGATAAAATTTCTTCTACCAGAGCACTTATTTCACCTTCAGCCTCTGACCCCTCAGTGTTTCTCCCCT
>OMKZ01000953.1:2054-21006 GCA_900302535.1 Neoniphon sammara
TGGCCCTCGTGACATCAGCGCACACTTCAAAAACGCAGGCGCGCGCACGCACGCACGCACGCACACACACACGCACACACACACACACACACACACACACACACACACACACACACACACACAGAATAAATGAACTAGATGAATTCATTACTGTCCTTGCTAGGGAACAATGTGTATGTGATAACATATCTCAACAGCTTAGACCGCAGGCCTTTTTAATGAGTCATTTTTTCTTTAGGCTGAGTTTGGGAATCTCCTCATCCCTCAGAGATACTCAGATACTCATTGTGGGCGGCTCTCCTCCCTCAAAAGGCCTCTGTAGCTTCTCCCCATCATCTGCACTTATGAAAACAAGGCATACATCAAAGTTAAAAAAAAGAAAAAAAAAGCAGGAAAGTCTAAGTTAGAGGGGATCTAATTTGCCCTGGTCATTCAGTTGCTATCATAAGAGCTCAACTAAGCCTAAGCTTGACTCAAATAATAAAAATGAATAATTCTTCGGATTTGTGAGCATGTGTTGGGAGGGAAAGACTGGCAATAAGTTTAAAATGCTAGCTGTTCCTTTCTCTACAATGTCTTAAGATTTTTTCTATGGTGTGTGGGTGGGGCAACAAGGGGAGACCACATCAAGAAAGGACCTCAGAATCTCTGACATCCATCCACTTCCTGTGGTACAATGACATCATATCCATTAAAGATCCTGTCCAGGAGTGGACTTCTCCTTGTCCACAGTCTCTCCTCATCCTCAACAGAATCCAGTCTCTGTGAGGTCTCTGAAGCAAACAGCAGGGAGAAAAAAGTTTCACTCCTTTGGCCTCACAGTCAGATTCGTGAGTCAGGTTATCTCCTTGAGAGTTTATTCAAACAGGTAAAAATCCTCCACATGCATCCATTGCTCCATAGTGTTTAAATATGAATGGTGGTTGGGCTGTATAACTGATTTTCCTTGGCATAAAATCCATCCATTTGAATAAAAGGTATGCTGAATTGGTGAACAGGTTAACATACACACACACATACCCACAACTGTAACACACAGGTAAAACCAGAGAACTCATGGCTTAATTTGATGGATGATACCTTAAAACATATTTCAAACATAAACTAACAATATTTCTCATTATGCTGTTCAATGCCATATATGTTGTAATGTTTATGACAAATACTCAAAGGGTGTTTTTTTTCAATGATTAGTTAAATTCTCAGCCAATTTAGGTCTCCCACAACAGCACTACGATACAGTGCTAACACCTTGTGAATGTTTTGTCAACTGGGCAAAGTCCATGAGGTTGACTGGGCAAACTCACTCGTGACGGAGATCTGCACCAGCTCCACAAAAACATGAACAAGAAAAGCCTGTAGTTAATGGATGAATAGTAAATGTAAACACACACACACACACACACACACACACACACACAAATAACAGCCAATCAACATTATAGTCATTCAAATGTATAACTAAGTTGCTTGTTAATTTTGTCCCTCTCAATAAGCATACTCATATTGTGGTGTGGCACGGTAACAACATCCAATTTTCACTAAGTTCCATTTAAGCATAAGTTGGAATCACGGCGCAAAATGTAACATAATATTTTCACATCCATTGCAACATAATGTGAGCAGTGGCTTCAGGAGAAAATCCCTACAGATGTCTTAATTTTTTTTGTTTTTATTTTGACTATAGCCTACCAAGAAGGAAACAACTAAAAGGAACCTAATCAAGACCAACAGGAACTCAGCTGCGCGTAAACACGCTGGTGGCGGGATTGAAAACTTTCAGTTCACTCTCTGTCCTCTTATAACAACCATGGATACGCAAAGTAAGAAGAGGGTGGATGTGAGGAGCAGTTTGTGTGTTAACAAGTTTCTCTTTGACTGGTTTCTCTCTCTGTGAGAGTCTGTGGAGGCCCTGAGGTTTAAGAGGCAGAGAGAGGTGCAAGAGGAGATAGTAGGACACTAGTGTCTGTGTGACAAATGTTCTTCACTTTGCTCATCCTCAACTGTGTGATTTTTTGGGGGGGATCATGAGGGAGGGGTCATAGTTCAGATATGAGGGACACTAGTGGATGAGCGTCCAGGCAGGTAGTGTTAGGGTGCATCAGGGCAGAGTCTGTGTTTGCAGGTTTAAGTTGATTGCATCAAAGTCGAACAAATGAGAATGACAGAGATATTCTGGCAGGGATGCACTGACTGACTGACTGACAGGGCAAAGAGAAGGACAAGTCTGTGGACTGAATGTAACAGGACAAGCTACCCAGCTGGTTAATGAGCCAAACAGTGAATTGTCCAGTAGCCAGACCGTCAGAGCTATCCCAAAAAATAAAAAGAGATGGGTGGAGAGACAACTAAAAAGAGGCAGACAAAAATGGCAAGAAGGAAAGACAAAGTGGACAGAGCCGGTCTTTAACGTAAAACCATACAATCAAAAATGGGCTAGCCAGACAAAGAAGTGGCCAGCTACGTGTGTACATATGCACACTTTTTGAAAATTGGAGGGTTGAGGACGGTTGGAGGAGGGGGTGGGCGGGATCAAAGGTCATCCAAACCATCATGAGTCTTCGTTGCCAGAGTCGTCCTGGTTGTCGTAACGTCTGGTGGATGTCCCGACATCATCCCCAGTGCTAATCGCCCCAGCTTCACCTCCAGACTCCATCTCACTTTCATCTTCCTCCTCCTCTTCCTCCTCCATGTCGTCATCATAGAGGTCGTCATAAAGCAGATCCGAACTGCTGTCCTGGGAGGGGACCCTGGTCTGGACGCAGTACTCTGCCAGTGTGGTGGGGACCTTGACACCGTCACGCTCAGCCTCTGCTGCTGTAGACAACACCTGCTTCCTGTGGGCAAACAGAAAAAAACAAACAAAAAAAAGCTAACAACAGTGCCTTAGGTTATTTCAAAGTAAAAAAAAAAAAAAAAAAAAAAAGATTGACTGCATGATAGTAACATTTCATAAATAGAAGTTCTTTGCTGTCAGTATGTGAGACATCCACAGTAAGCATCAGCAGCTTCTGGCACAGCCTCCTATACTCTTTACAAACATAAATCTGAATAAACCAGCCAAAGAGGTTTCCCCAGCACTCAAATTCAACCAGCCATAAGTACACTGGTTATTTTCCAATTAGTAGGACCTCCTATTTCCTACACCCTGCATGGATATATTCTTGTGAAATGCTCTCCCAGAGAGCAGCTTTTCACATAGATACACAAATGTCTATATTTCTACTCAGTGTGTATCTGTATCTGCATGTGATGAGGGAAGATTCTTATTTTGATGGCATAGCCATATGGGGATAGAGATGGACACAACTCTGTAATTTGCACACCCCAAATTGAAAATTTCTATAGCCACAGACAAATCCGTTGGAAGTAGGGTGAGGGGGGGTTGCTATATATGTTTACATTCTTCTGTGCAGAATAACAAAACAAAAATTCTAAAAATTCTCACATATTTTATGAATATTTTACTAATCTGAACATTTCAGTCTCCTCCATGATCTCTATTCCCAATGTTAACGTAGTCAACACTTAAATTCACTTCCAGCTTCCAGCTATGGAGAAATATTTCAGACACTGAGAACCTTGAGGAGCAACAAAACTATCCGGGGTCAACTGACAACAGAAACGTGTATTTTATACAAACCAGCCTCATAACTTCTATTAAAGGCCACCAAGCTTGTGTATCTAAGGAATGTAATGCAAAAATTTCTCCCCTTCACCCCCTGCGCCCACTAACAAAATTGATTTCCCACAGTTAGTTCAGACAAGTGTGACACTATTAAAAAATAAATAAATTTAGAAAAATTGCAAGCAAATGATGCTATATGTTCTATTACAATACTTTCTAAAAAATATGTTTATGTTTATATAGTTGTGTCTGTAAATACAAACAAGGCTTTGTAAGTTGCTTGGAACAGGACTGAAACCCTGCATATGCAATAGCTCTTCAGAGGCGGGTTGCCTGGCAAAACCCCACATCTAATTTTAACATAGTAACGGGGGTGGTGTGATCACTGGAATTGAAGGAGAATACTTTTTTTTTCTGCAGTTAATATGGTCATAAATCATGTTTTGTAAAATGCAGGAAACTGGATTTAAACAGCTGTCACCCCCACCCTAGCCAAAGTATGAGAACTTAAAATTATGGTCTGGCTGCAGCACCGCTTACATGTTTTACCTGATAATCTCTGCATACTCCTTGTCCTTGCCCTTACTGTCCCTCCATTTGCGAAACATGACAGAGGCATCCACATTAGCCGGAGAGAAGGTGTTGGGCTCATTGAGAAGAGAGATCACACTCAGCAAGATGGTCCTGCTCACACATGCACATGTAAACACACACAGACACAGAAAATGAGCATGTTCCTGCTCCTACAGCAGATAAACAATTTGTCACCACGTGACAAGGCAACACTGCAGCACACTGGCAATCTAAAACTGCCATAAATTCTCATTCCAGCCTAGAGAGGGGTAATACCTCACCTCTTTCCCCTTGTGGCTCCATTACATGCTACATCCAATGTGCTCAGGTTTTCAAATACACACTCAGCACTTTACCTCTAGTCCAGGAGAGAAAAAATTATCCTGCTGACAAGCTAAATTTTACTGAATGTGAAACAAGGAACTCTGAAAGCAACTTTGCAACATGATCTTGTTTATTAGGAAAAACACGGGTGTGCTAAATGTAAACAATTAATCTTGAAAAATTCTTGATCTGCGATTCTGTGTGCTAAACCTCTTTGACTTGTTCCACATTTTTAAGTGTACATGTGTTTATGTGTACATCACATTAACTTTAATGCTTTTTTGTTCATTGGCTCTTTTTTAAACAAGCACAGGCAGTACTCTCCCCTTCTTGTTTATTCTTCACTGAAACAGGAAAAACAATATCATACAGGAAGAAGTACTGTACACCATCACAGATCTAGCATGATCTTTCAAAAGTTGATTGCACTTCTTGATGAGTGATAGACACAGAGAAAGTATCAACAGGAAGCATGTCTATATTGTAGAATGGATTAAGCCCATATTTGTTGCATGGCGGGGGTTACCTGACGTTCTGGGTAGGGTTCCACCTCTCAGATGGCAGCTCCCCACTCTGGGGGTCATCAACAGGAGGATGCAGGATGGAGATGCACACATCTCCATTCTAAAGGGATAGATGGCCAATGCCAGTCAATCAAACTCATACAGACAAAACTCTCAGTTGTGCATGTGTCACTTAGCCTACTTATGAAGCAAGGTAGTTTAGTAATATTTCTTTATCTAATGAGACTGCGACTGAACAAATGGATAAACATAATGCATTACATAACACTGTTGTGACTGTGAAGGAACACTGTTGGTGAAGGTGTCATATTGTCTTAATATGACTAACAACTAGGTTTTGAAAAACAATACAGGCACCAAATTGTGCAAGTCTATGGCTATAAATATAGTATGGAAACATTTGGTCCTTTTAATGACACATAACTGTGACAAAGACTGATGCTTAATTAAACAGTAATTTAAATCAAAATTTTGCATGCTGTCCCGGTCACTGGGGGTTGGTTTTATTTAAAGAAATACAAAAAATGTGTTACCTCATAGATGTTCGGGTGCCACATCTTGGTGAGGAAGCGGAAGGTGGGTGGGGAGTATGGGTAGTCAATTGGGAACTTGATGTGAGCCTTGGAAAGGAAACAGGTTGACAGTCAAGTGCATTTTTACAGACAGCCTGGCGAGTTCCCTTACAGTAAGTTGAGATCCTTATAGTCAGTGGGCGTCAGTTTGAGAGTACAGAGCCCCCACAGGGAAATATGGATCATGTTTGGGGGGGTTGGGTTGCAAGATGATTTATGGAATGTCAACGATACATTTCTCATATACATATAACAATATACAATCACGTTTGTAATCTTTGCAATAAATGCTTTCTGGTGACATAAATTAACATTCTGATTCTGTTTGCTTCCTCAAACAATAAATCGACTGAAACAGCCTGAAAGAGGGAAGCCGTTTGGTGCCACACTTCAGCATTTTGCAGGTGTGTCAGAAACAGTTGCCTTAAGATCTGGAAACGATGGAGTTAATTTATCAGTTTCTCTAATCACAATGCTTCCACACTGGAGCAGTGACAAGCAAGTTTGTAAATAATTTTAAATCAGAAACTTAGAATTTTCAATAAAAAACCAACCAAACAAACAAAAAAAAACAATGCCCCAGGAAAAAATCAATCCTATCTTGAGTAACTGGTCTACCCTCACAAGACAGACAAATCTCGCAAGTTGATCAACAGGCTATGACTAGTCAGCAACAACAAAATAATTTCCTGTACTCTGTCACTTGAAAGACCCTGCTTCCAACACAGCCCTAACGAAGAATCACACTTGGAAATAGCTAACACTGGCATTATTAGCTGTGTGCACATAATTTATATAACCAGCAACAGAAAAAAATGTAATAGAGTAAATGAATAATTAAGAACCACTTCCAGTTTCCTGTGTTCTTTCCAGATTTTCAGAGTAATTTTTAGAGTGAAGGTTGGCCTGGGTGTGGGACTGTTGTGTGTGTGCTCTCACTGGTCTGCTTCCACTAAGATAGGACTATCACCAATCCACAACCAAACACTGCTCTATTCCAGCCCAGAGGCATCAACAAGACAGATCTCATGACACTGGCATGAGGTTCACTCTTCAAAATCTATCACCCCCATACTAGAATAGTGCTGGATAGTTCAGTATACACACAACACAGTACCAAGTATGGAAGAACTTACAGAACAGCTTCTTTTGTTTGACTATTTCTTAACACGTCAGCTTTATTTGACATTATTTGTTCCAGAAACACACATGGATGATCTTTAAAAGTGAGAACATCGTGAGCCCAATCTACAACACATAAGGGCGCCAGGTATGTGCCTTAACCCAATGCATCACAGGGGCCAAACAAGATTCAGCAGCATAAACAACCATGATAATGTCTCTTCAGAGGTAAATGTTTTTAGGTAGAGCATTTTTCATTTCACATTCTTGTCCCCACACTGGTCAAATCCCTCCATAAATCATTTATGCTGAGGTCAGTTATCTTTAACAGCGTCATAATTTAACAGTCAAAGCATTCCTCTCCATAGAATACAATACTCAACAACTAGGTATTAAAATTGCTTTTAATGATGTCACCGTGAAGCCAAAGCATAACGTAATCAACTCTTGGCAGACAGATTTTGGCAGCACCTCCTCTACAACTATTTGGGCATACCTGGAAAGCTATAGCCAAATCTGCATTGCCTCCACTTGAATGTGAGTTGTCACTATACAGATGGCATGATCTAGAACAAGCTGCACTGAATAAGCAATACAAAAGAAAGCAAAACGGGTCTCATCATGCCCTTCTCTCTTGGTCTTTCTCTCTGCTGAGGTGCCATTTATATCTGTCCACAGCTAAAAATAGCCATCTGAAGCACAACCAACATACAGCAAAGGGGAGAGGGCTGGACAAGGAGAAGGGAGGGAAAGAGAGGAGAGGGACTGAAAAGAGAAGGAGGTCGGATGCCTGATAAGACTTTCAGGTGAAAAAATTCCTAAAGACCAGCAGAGGTGAGCCATACCTGTGACATGGGTTGGGGACTGCCCAAATTTTAGATTTATAAGTGTAACAGCCATTCTAATGAGACTCCTCTTGGCTTGCCATTGACAGTTCAATCAGTCATTGTCAACAAACTACTTGGTTTCCAAATAGTCCAGATCACCAATATACCCTACTTTTTAAGAAAACATGTCCAGGAAGCAGCTGCTGGCACTGATGTTGCAACGGTCAGCATTTAAATTAAGCAGAGTTGAAGGGAGCACACCTATCTGTTACCTAAATTAAAAAAACAAAACAAAAAACAACAACAACAAAAAAAACCTTGATGAATCTGTCTTGCTGTCTTGGTGCTCTTTGGGCATTCTGATTTCATCCTCTCTGCCCTTCATTGTGTTTGGCCTTACCTTAAAGTAGCCTCCTTCATAGAGGGTGTTTGGGGGGCCAAAGATGGCCACCTCCCAATTGTAGAGGTCAGACTCCTCCACCAGGGTGATGCGGAAGCCCTCCACTGGCTGCTCCTGCAGAGACTTCAGCTCCATCATCAGGGCCTTCTGGGAACTAGGGGTTGCCTGGTGGGCCATGCTAATCCCACTTCTGACACCAGTGACCACAGATAAGTGAAGAGTGGAAAGAAATAAAGTGAAAAGAGAATAAAATATTTGGCCTTCATGATTTTGGCAGGATTCTATTTAAATTCCAGAAATATTGTTGATTAGGGCTGGGTAGCAGTGTGCAACAAAACATAAAGGCTGGTAGCTCTGTTTGCAAAGACTGTTTCCATATACAACAGTTTTTCTAGAACATTCCAGGACAAAAGAAGCATCAAACCTAAACAGGCAACAGCACTATTGGATAACTGAACACAACATAAAGAATTCAGAGACAAAGGATATGTGGCCTGCCAGCTAGCTAGGTCAGTGGCTTAGTAGGCAGGCCCTTTATGGGGGAAAAAGCAAAGTTAATGAAAAGTGATTACCTCTATCTCCTTGCACTTTAATGTGTATTCGTTTCGTTACAGTTGAAAAATTCAGGGTAAATTCATTGGCTGTCCATGCTAGCCTAGCTATGTCTTGAAAAACAGACAGTAAGAAGAGCAGTGAATTTTCTGCTAATGCCTAAGGTTGGTCCTCGTGTTTCCAAATTCTTTGTGTGCCAATGTTGACAGTTGACATGGAGCTAATAACAGTGTAAGTCACGGTATCCCGTTGATCATTCTTGGGGTCAAAAGAGGAAACTTGCTCTCCCTGACATTTCCCCGTCCTGTTGGTTCGGTTCGGACAGGCGCTCAGCTGATCTCTGCTTGTTTATGTTTGTTTATCTGCTCTCTGGCAGTCTCAACTTCTCCACACGTCAGCTAAACCCCTACCGAGGAACTTCGTTAAAATGGAGCAGCTTTTCTGCTTTATATCGTCCCCTCCAGCACTTTGGCAGTGTAAAAGGCTGTTAATATTCGAGCTTATGGTCGCGAAAAGGACAGTCAATGAAAGGTTTACACTCGCGAATTACAGTGAATTTAATCGATTTTTATTTTCCTCCCATCGATGCTTCCGGCTATCATTGCGCGTGTCTGTAAAACGTAAAGACGTACGGATCTGAACGTGACGGGCGCGCACTCGCGGGGCTGAAAAATCGTAACCAAAGGAGGCAGTTACCAAAGAGTATACTGTTACTGTAGTTCTTCATTGTTACATTGCAAAAATGTTTGTTGCACAGTTACAACAGTGAAGTTGTGATGTATGTTGCATTATTGAGCACTGACATATCACCCCGTCTTTATAACACGTATGCGCACATGAACACAAAACATTTTGCAACCAGGCTCACCCACTTTGTTTCCACTGACATCAAGTTTTGCATAAAAGACAAGTAACACGTTGCGTTATTCTTTATCTCCATTATCTTCCCTCTTTTAGATCGACACTTTACATTTTTCCTCTCGCTTGCAAAGTTTGAATTTCTTTTCCTCGTCTGTTCTGCAATGTTTTAGAATTTGCAATTTAACTGGGCTAAAAATATCCGTTTCACTCTGCTGTTGGCCTACTGTGTCTTTGATTATTATGAATTCAGAATCTGATCAGAGATCAGAGATTATCAGAGATCTGCCAGGCCTTGGAGCTGCAAAGTATTCCAAGCATTCAAGTTTCAATTGCTTTTGTTGATTACTTAGACCTATATATCTAGCTATTTCATAGTAACGAGGCTGGGATTGTTACTGTAATAATACTTTCCTTTGAGGTGGTGAGTTAATGAAAAAGAGGATTAATACAGCTTGTCACATACTGTATGCCTGAAATTTGACAGAATCAATCATCAGTCATCAGGATCATCAATCAATCAATCATGACAACAGAATAAGAATGAGTAGCTCATTTGAATGGAATGATATTTAGCAAATAATCTAAATACTTGATTACATCATCAATATACATCCCGTCTTGCAATACAATGGTGGTAACCCTATTGCAATAGGTAATCCCCTTAATAATGGCATGAGTATGGTAGTTAATCTTTTAGGATGGTTTTCAAGTAAAAATAACCCAACCAAATAGAAGAAAACCCTTGACTATATCACAAACAAAGACATATTCCCTTAACTCTCCAGGCTCTGTGACCCTCATATCAAATTCAATATGCAGAAGGAAATGTCTTGTGTTTCAAGAGCCTCATCATGAGATATAAATTGCATGCAATTCCTTAAAAAGGGATATAGAGCTTACTTAACATTTGATCTGCGGTTAAAAAAAGAAGAAAAAAGATATAATTTAGCTGAACTACAGTAAAATAGAAATAACACAACTATTTGGGGCCCTATAAATACAGTATGTAGCTGAGGGATATGGGTTCATACATACATATCAGCTTGGCCAAATGGTAATGTGGTGGAGAATGCTCTCCATGTTGCTAATTACTGCTGCCTTAGTTCTGACTCCTCCTCCAATCAGTTCCCAATCAGGGCAAGACTATATAGACACCTGGTAGCCAGCGCTCACTCTCTTGGCTTCCTGAACTGGTGTGCTGTGTGCAGCACAGATTTCTCCACTGACTTGAGCATAGCTGAAAGGTACGTAGCCTCCGCTCACCTCTTTAGTGTTCAGAAAGGGAGCCTGTTGTGATTGTTCTTATTCTCCTTTATGTAGTTGTCCTGCCCACCAGGTGATAGATACATACCCATATGGAGGTGGTGAGTAGGGCTCTTATACTAACATATCGCCAGACAGTAAGGTGACCCCTGTTAATTCTGTTTTTTTCCCTTTGATAGGTTCACCTGCTGCTGTTTTGTCATGGTTTAGTGTTTTGTACTGTTGCCTTGTTTTTGTTGTAGTTGCCTTTCAGTGTTATTGAGTTGTTGAACCAACTGGTTATTTGTTTTGGTAATTATTTCCTTAAGTGTTTCCTTTTCTAGTGGAGCCGAGTGCCACATTGCTGGGGAGGTTAGGCACCCTTGGTGAGGTCCCCCCACTGCATGCATGTGAGTAACAGAACACCGGGGCACGTGTGTAGTGGCACCAATGTGTTGAGAGGATTGCGTTTGCACGATAAAGGTGAGTGAAGGTACCCTGGGCACTCCTCAGTGTAGTCTGCCTCTCCACAAGTGGCCTCCGCTCACTGTTTTTGCCTTGTTTCTTTCCTTTTTGATTGGTAATATTAGATTTAATATTTTAAAGTGTTCTATTAGGGACCTTTTTTAAAATAATTAAGAATCATTTTAACCTTTGTAGTACGCTGTATTGGTGTTATTTTATGTTGGCTTAACTTTTTTCTTTCCCCAGCAGTCTCAGTCCCTGCAACATTTTTGATATTTCAATAAACTTATTTTCTTAACCACACGACTCTGCCTGATCAGTAACAAACCTGTGTCTTGTCATTTTAGAATAAGTATTGGAACGGTAATTCTTGGGGTGAAATTCCCCAGGTGGCGTTGTTGGTCTCTTCCCCCTTTCCATTTATTGCCCCCGCCACAGTAACAATGAATGTTTTTGGACACCATATAGTATTTGCTGTGATAAGAAGGCAAGTATCTCATATTCCGTGCACTTTAGGAAACGATGTGTCATTTTCATTTTCTGTTTGACAGCGACTCAAATGTGCTACTATTCAGCGCAACATTTGATAAAAACATTACAACAGTAAGTTTGTCTGCCTGAACTAGTGTCATGATACAAAGACATTCTTTTTGAAACAGCAGCTTATTGACAGTTCAACTGTGCTTGTCCAAGCTGAACCATCAAAATTGCAGCTTTGCCATGCTGGTTGGTCAGACAGATGAGTACTTGAGGGCCAACATATACAAACTGGTCTGTTCACATTTGTGTTATCATGTGAGCAGTTCCAGTGAAGCCACCAGGCCCAAGGACATTTCGACAGTAGTTGTTGTGCGACATGAGTGGACAATTACTTGATTATGTTCATATAAGGTCCACATAATTAGTAATCCCCGCACCACTGCTACAATAAACTGCAAAGCCATACATGTATTATGTGAGGGTCTTTTAGAAATCTGGTAAAAGCGGGAAATATTCCCCAGATGCCAGGCCCAAAGTGAAAACGATGCATCAACTTTGAACAGCTAGGTGCCCTGAAGCCTGGTGATAAGCTTCTACTGGAACTTCATATAGACAGATGAAGACATAACAAATTATATACAAGTGTACTAAATGTAGAATAGATACCCAATTTCTTTGCAAACGAGGGTAAATAACTGTTTATGGAGGCAAATTCAAATTACCTATGTTAGTAAAGACGACAAAATACATTTCGATTTGTTTTACTGTCAAGCACTTTACTCTCAAGAGCATTTGAGAACTTGAGGGAAACGTGCCAAAGATTAGAGAAAATTTGGCGGAAGGCAATTTGGTTGTAGGTGTTTTTACCTTTCTATATTTTTTATTTTTATTTAATTCCTCCTAATTATACAATTGACTCACAGCGGTATGTACTTTTATCGTCATTGAAACGATGGTGACGTCAGACAGGAACCCGAGAAAGGGAGGTTGACAAATCAAGATGGCGTCCCACGATGAAGCAGGAAAGAGATTTCAATTTAAATAAAACTGATTCGCAGAACAGTTTGAACCAAAGTGTCATCTGAATAAGACATCATTAGGATTTTGAAAGAACAAGACGGAGCAGATACAGGTAAGAGAAGTCTTAGTTAAGAGGTTTGGTCAGATTTTTTTAGGGGCGGTGGCAGAAGGGAGACTGCGAGCCACAACAGTCTATCCTTTCCAGTAACACAGAGCCAGGCCAGCAGCTATGCTAAGCTATTTAGCATTAACGTTAGTTTGTTTTTTTCTTACAACCTCAGGCGACAGGTAATGGCGTTTGTCGGTGGATTCAATCATTGATTGGACTTATGTCTAATATTACCACATAATATCCACCCCGGCTGTGGCTTCCTAGCTAACTCACCACTGCAGCACTGCTAGCGTTAATTTGCATCTTTAGCTAAGTGGTAAGGCATTTGTAGATTAGCTTGTTGCTGATTAACGTTAACAGAACTTAGCTAATATGAGCCAATTATTTTAGCTTACTGGGCTGCGGCCGCTGACAGTCTTACGTGTCTCTTTTGTGTGTTCTTAGCCTTTGAGATGGATATTTTACTCTTCCGCACAATATGATGAACGAAAAGTGTGATGCGATCCTGTAAGTAACGTTGGTAAAATTAGTTAGCAACAGCCAAGCTACTCCTACAACTGTGGTTCGCCCTGTCGGTGGGCTTCTTTCAAAAATGTTAGCTGTAATATTCGATTCTAACCGTACTGCGTGTTGTTGCTAACAGCTACGATGACTTGTTGGCCGCGCGGTGTTATGTAACGTTAACTAACGTTAAATTCAGAAAATTAGGCCTATTATACAAACAAGTGTGGCAAGCAGCCTCACATGATCAGTTCATTGTATTAGTTGTGGCCATTAGAGCCAAAGGGCAAGTGACTGATATAGTTGATCACTAAAATACCTATCTTCGTAGTTGTAAAGTTTAAAGGACGTGTAATGTTAGTAAGAATATGCGCCAGTGGGTTACATGGAAAGTTCTGCATAGTTCGTTGGTTACTTCCTTGGAGATATGGAAATATTCAGCAGATTGCAATGTATCATAGGCCAATATATATTGCTAATAATCACAATTACACAACAGCAGCAGACTGAGGGGCTAAATGAAACAGTAGTTGTAAGGTATCCAGCTGCACATAGGGGCCCAGCCAAAGGCAAACAAAAATAATCCCCTTAATAATGTTCAAACTACTGTTAACTATTCATCACCTGTTAAAGCAAAAGTTTCAGTTCCCTGCAGGTCAAATGGCGCATGTGAAACAAATCGGTCAGAGCAGAATTTTTCCATTGAACATGGGACTTAGCAGGCCAAAGCACGTCTGCAGTGGAAGGGGAAACAGTGGCTTCTCTGTGTTGATAATGCCAGGCATTGTTATGACGTGACCAAAACCCAGCTTATGTGGCTTCAGATGCAAATTAGTGGAATATACAAAGCTAATGCCATAGAAAAACACAACAACAGAAGAGGAAAGTTGTGGTGCTCTGTTATACACAGGTCTCTGTGATAAGGTATATTGCTCTTGTGCTTTGATTTTAGGCTGCACTGTAGCAATACAGATAAATAGAGCCTGTATGAGCTGACAGAGAATATCTCCACTGATATGGACTTGTTTTAGAGTTCAGAGGGAGACATAATGTCAGAAGTTACCATGTCAGACAAAACTGTATTTCAAAATTGAAACCTTCTTGCCCTGTCTAGACTGACTAGAGGATTCCACCTTAGGCCATTTTCATTCTGTTGCATCATGGGAGGAGGTTAAGTCATGTAGTTTGCTTAATACTCAACTTTCTCATTCTCTCTGTCTCTCTGAATGTAAACAGTTTTATCCCTCTTTTAGACTTCTCACTGAAATTATGGAATACAGGCTGGTAACGCTACCACTGGCAGAGGGATCTGGTTTACCTAAATATAGAGTGCTCAGTGGTTGTTAACATAAGCTTATTCTTTGCACTGACAGCAGATATAGTATGTTAAAGATTATCCCTAGATATATGGGATCCAATTGTTTGGCTAGGTCTTCATTTTTGACTTGTCTGTGCCAACATGTCTGTTTTCAGAGTCTCTAAATGGCTGCGAGGAAGTCTGGATCAGATACACATAACAATGGTGAGAGGCTGTTTTTCCTTCTTACCACTTGTTCTCATTGATTACAGTGTGATGGCTTGAAGTGATGGTTCTATGGTTATCTATGTTTCCAGTAAGGGTTAGTGCATGAGTTGATAAGTGTCTTTATATAACACTTGTTGATGCAGTGTTACAACATGCCTATTTCCCTAATGTTTCCTCACCTTGAGTTTTTTCTTTTACCCCTAGGACCCATCAGCTACCTTGATGATGTTCCCTTCAAGATCAACGAAAAGTTTCGTTGTCCAGCCAAAGTGGGGCTGCCTGTCGGTTTCTGCCTGCCAGACTGTGGCTCTGTGCTGGCTGACCTGCAGGTTAGTCTAGTAAAGAGGTGAAAAAGTGACTTCAGCATCACCACATAATTTGGGTGATACTTTGATATCACTATGGTTCTGGCATACCTATTCAGAAACTTGGAATAGCTTTATTGTTTCAATAACCCCCTAATATAGATATACTAAGATATATTGCAATGATTTGATTGTAACATTTTTTGGTCAAGTGGCTGTCACTCCTTTGGTATTTTATTTTATTTTTTTCCATTTGTTTCATTGCCTTAGTTTACCTCCTCCCTTTGCCTGTCTCTCACTGTCTCCCTCTTACCATTGTCTTGACAGTATGACTTCTCTCTGGAACGGCGAAGTGTGCGCTGGGGGATGGAACTGGCAGAGGCCAAGGCAGCAGAGGCCAGAGCAGAAGAAGCAGCAGCAGCAGCCAGACAGGAGGCAGAGAGCAGGGAGCAGGGAGCCCAGGACATTGATGGTGGGGGAGGGAAGAGACCTCGGCCTGCTGCGGAGGACCAGGATCCTCCACCCCCAGCGTTGAACCCTGTCCTAGCAGGACTGAGCCATAATGCCATCCTCACGCCCCTGCCTGCTCCAAGCCTGGGCCCAAGGAAGACCCAACCAAGCACGCCTCAACCGCACAGCCTCAACCTTGCAGACTTTGAGCGGGAAGAGGACCCCTTTGACAAGCTGGAACTCAAGACTTTGGATGATAAGGAGGAGCTCCGGAACATCCTCCAGAGTCAGCCTCAGCCTCAGCCTCCTCCCTCTGTATCCCCACCAGAGGCCACACAGATTGGGCCAGCTTCACGTGGCAACAGCCCCTCTCCTCCTAGCACCAACACCAGCCTCTCAGCCAAACCAGGCTTCACCCACAAACCCAATGGGCTCGTTACCTTACTGGACATGGACAGAGCTGGGCATCCTGGGAGAGGAGGGTTAGACACAAACGATCGGCCCTGTAACATTCGCTCTCTCACATTCCCCAAGCTCTCAGATCCTGGGGACAATGACCCTGCCCCAGTGGGGTACAGCCCACTTCCTGTACCTGTACCTGTACCCACTCCCCGACAGAACCTACCTAATGGCAGCCCACCAACACTACCCAAGAGCCAGGTTATCGTTGGCCCTGAACCTCCCAGCCACACCAAGAGTGGAGTACCAAAACAGGTGAGCATGAGAGTACATACTGCATACCAGACTGATTGATGAAATTTGTCTGTTTCATATGAGATATGATGATTCAAATTAGCATGAGATGAGGTGTAGGAGATCTCAGCACCTGTTCAATGCTTATGTTTTATCTTAGGTCAACCCAGGGTCAGGCTCTACAGGTCTGCCCTGTGGAGGGGCCCTGCTCAGCCTGACTCCCAGTGAACGTCAGTGTGTGGAAACCATTGTGGGCATGGGTTATTCATATGAAGGTGTTCTGCGGGCCATGCAGAGACAAGGGCAGAATGTGGAGCAGGTGGGACTACCTCTCATCACAGGGAGCAGAAATCTGGAATCCTAAGACCTTTGTTGTCTATTGTCTGATGTGCTTACATTGAAAACTGTTGTCTTTGTGTCTGTCTGCCTGTGTACAGAGGTGCAACAGTGCAATAAAATTATACAAAGTATTGCATTACAATAAAGCCATTACATTCATATATTTTCCATTGTTTAAAAATGGAAATAGATCAAGTCCTGTGATCTGTACAGCAATTATCATATATTTCTGACCATATTACCTGTGTGACCATGGTCCTGTGATTATGAAGACTGTTGTAGTGGCTAGGGGTGGGTGATATGACCTGAAATCAATATCATGATATACTCTAACATTTACGTCTATAATGATATTTTTTTTGGTACCTTGGTGCAAAAATATTGTACAATATCTTTATCGGTGTCACTAGTATAATGCTAACCACATCCTTCAATGATATATTCAAGAAGAATAGACTCATAGTACTGTATTACTGCACTCTGGTAGGCTAGCAGCCCTTCAGTATCAGAACATATTAGTCTGATAGCCAAAATGTTTTGTTAGCATAGCTCAGTCTTAATAAATTCTGCACCTGTCATGCAAAACTGCTTTGTCACACACAGATTAGCAACTGCAAATGCACACATTGTGGGACTATATAAGTGGGCAAGTGAGCTTCCTTCAGTATGAAGTGGAGGAGCACCATTTATAAAAATGCATATTGGTATAGGCCATTATTGGTGGGAAAATATTGGATATCAGTATTGGCATCTAAAAAAAAAAAAAAGCAAAACTGCAGCCCAATTACAGGCAGAAAGGCAACTGCTATCAATGAACAGTACATTTGTAAGGAAGTAACTTGGAACATTTAACATGAGGTGATTCCTGGGGTGATTTTCAGTCCATTTCTTCTAACTCTAATTTTCTATCATTTTTTCATCATAAAACTAGAAACTCCATAGTTTGTTTTATATATCACTCACATAATGTCTGTTTTTAAGTTAACATAATGCAGTGTTCAAATTAGACACGTAGTAAACTTGTACTCATTCTGTGTCCAAGGTTCTGGACTATTTGTTTGTCCATGGACGTCTTTGTGAACGGGGCTTTGATGCTGGTGCAGTGGAGGAGTGTCTGGAGATGTACCAGTGCTCAGAGGAAAAGGTTTGTCCATGCATTATTTGGCCAAGACATAGCTGTGCATCTCTACATGTTTATCAGAGGAAAACACATGACTTCAGTGTATGGGTGGTATTCATGCCTGCAGAAGTCACTGACTGGGAACCTTCCAACTATAGTGCTTAGCATACATCTTGAATAAGAAGACCCAAATAGTAATCTCTCACTCCTTTAGTAAAATTTGTACAGCTCATAGCTGTGGAGCCATGTAAGAATATAAATTATATCTATCAATTTTTTTTTTAATCCTGCCCAGGCCTTGCAGTTCCTTGAGCTTATGTCGAGGTTTGGCGAGATGGGCTTTGAACGGGACACCATCAAGGAGGTGCTGCTGGTCCACAACAATGACCAAGACAAGGCTCTTGAGGACCTGATGGCCCGTGCTGCAGCCAGCTGAGCCCAGCTAACCAGCCAACCAACGCCCATCCCAGGGCTTGCCTCCCGCTATCACCCAACGCAGCCCCCTTCCTTCTGCCTATCCTATCACACCAAGCCCTGCCCTTGCCCTGGCTGTGGAAGGGACAGCTGGAAGACAGTTATATTTCCCTCTCTGTGCTAAAACTTAATATGTCTCAGCACTTCTTAAAGACTGTGTGCCTAGAGTGGTGGGGGTCAAAGTCTAAGAATTCTTGATGGTGGTGTTTTTTCTTTTTTTGTAAGAAGTCCAGTTCCACATTTGGTACTGCTTGGGGATTCAAGAACAGATTGCAAAAGAGAGACTGGAAGTATTAAGCGGTGGTGTTTTGATGCCATGCTGATTGGCTAGCACTTTGAAGTGTGTGGCTGACTGCAGGCGGGGCTGCAGCACTGTAGTGGGAGGAGCCTGGCGGCAGCACTTCATTGAGAGACCAGTTGGAACAATGACATTCCCAGCCAACTAAGCTGCCATCTTCTACTGCTCAGTGCAGACCTAGTAAATGGTGGAGGGCATAGGGGGCCCTGAGATGGCTCTCTTAAAATTGAACCAACTAACATCACAAGAAAAAAAAATAAAAAACAAAACGCAAAAGGGCACCATCACCAGACAGAGAACTGACTCCCAAGAAGTGCCCTCTCTGCTCTGGCGCCTGGTTCTGTCCTGCTCTTTGACTCATGGTTTCTCTGCTCTTATTCATTTTGTCTGTTTATCTGTTCTGAGGGGCACATTTCCATGTCATTTTAGAGATTCCATAATTTGCTTTCAGTTTTAGGAACTGCATAATAGATCCATTAAGTCATTATAATTCTAAACTTAAAAGTGATACTACTGCCCGAGTAGGCTCTTGAACCTGCACTGGA